>SJYC01130821.1:0-14946 GCA_006408675.1 Madoqua kirkii | reverse complement strand
AAATCAAGGTATTTTTTGCCGTGACTGAAACCTGCATTCACCCTTGTAATAACAGCAGCTTAGTTTGAAACAGTTGGCTCCTCTCAGAGATGAAATAGACAGGGGCCAAACAGGAGACCTAACAGGATGGTCATCACTGGTCCCCAGAAACATTTGGGGTGAGGGCTGCAGGGTTTGTGACTCTATTTCTTTTCTTTTTTTTTCTTTTTTTTGGAATAGTTGGTGGTGAGGCAACAGAGCTGTGCTCCAGGAATCGTGTGTTTAGTCTGAGGTTCCCATCCTCCACCTAGGTGGGGGCTACAGTTCTGTAGAAGAACTCAAAGACATTGTTATGCATATTTCTTTGGGTAGGAACCAAGACCCTGTCTCAAGGCTGCATCACCATTTGATTGTTTCACCTCTGTTTCTGTATCCCCTCCCTTCCCTGTTAACAATTATTTGAATCTACCCCTTGGAACTCAGGGAAGTATAAGGAGGCTGAACAAAGCCTATATCCTACAGACAAGAAATGGAGAACACAGGACAGATACGTACTCCAAAGACCCATCTAGTTCTGCTCAGTTTTAATTTAGGGAACTGGGCAACTATGACTGTGATAACTTCTTGCCAAAATGGTATAGGACTGCCTCAGCTTGGAGAATAGACACTGAATTGGAAGTATTCCTGAGTTTCAAGTCCTAGATCTGAGCCTTATATGATTAAAATCTCAATTCCTTGGTCTGCCATTTTGTTGTAACAGACCCAATTAGAAGTAGCTGGAGGAGGATAACTGGAATTTTAATAGACAAAGTAAATCTCATTTCTTTTTAGAAGAATAGGCCTGAAAACCAGTCTGGACCTGGCACCTCTGGGAGACTTGTAGCCAGGTAGCCAGTTGCCTAGTTTTATAAAAAATAAGGTTGAAGTTACCAGCTTCCAGCAGACATTGTTTTGAGAATGGTGGCATCTAGGCCTCACATGACTCAGAAAACTCAAGTGTTTAGCAATACAACGTCTAATCTGAAATTATACCCACAGTATCATCTAGTTATTGCCCAGGATGTCTGAATCACAGCTGCCCTATTTTGAATTTTAATGTAAAATTTTCATTCGTAGCCAGAGCTGCTGCTGCTGCTTCTACATTGCTTCAGTCGTGTCCGACTCTGTGTGATCCCATAGACGGCAGCCCACCAGGCTCCCCCATCTCTGGGATTCTCCAGGCAAGAACACTGGAGTGGGTTGCCATTTCCTTCTCCAATACATGACAGTGAAAAGTGAAAGTGAAGTCGCTCAGTCATTTCTGACTCTTAGCGACTCCACGGACTGCAACCTACCAGGCTCCTCCATCCATGGGATTTTCCAGGCAAGAGTACTGGAGTGGGGTGCCATTGCCTTCTCCTCATAGTCAAAGCAGATATCACTATTAATGATGTCAGTGTTTCTCTAGATATGAGAAGATGCAAGAATTTGGACTTATAAAATCTTCTCCTAAACAGATCTAATTATCTGAAGACCTGTTCTGCCAGTTTTTCCCAGAGCACAGACTGCTTCATTCCTGATTTTCACCCTGAATTACTTTCAGGTCAGTTGAAGGTCAGCAGTTGCAGTAGCCATGATTTAATCTTTGTAGACGTATATGGCAAGTGTCAGGTTTCAGTTGGAAGAGCGCCTTTTGGTTCATAAACTTGACCATGATTTTGAGGGGGGCATTTCATGACCATTTATCCCATGGTGCTGAGAATATCTGTTTTCAGGTTTGGCAAAGATTTTGTTGACAGGCCACTCAATGTGCTTTTACTGGACGAGGTCGTAAAACAGTATCCAAAATTCTCTGGACCATGTGTAGGAGACAGGAAAAATAAAAGAAAAGCAGGCCTCAGCAAAAACTACAAAATAAATTTTTAATTATTGATCAGCTGGATTCTATAAGGCATGGGACTCTTGGAACAAGTCCAGAGGAAACAATTCATAATCTTGAAAACAAGATATGATCCTAGGGTTGGAAAACCGACCCCAGACTCTATCTCAACTGGCATCTCAGAGTCACATGTTTTATGTATCTGGTGGAAAATCTATAGATAATATTAGTCTTAGTTACTGAATTTTTATTGATAACTATTTCCTAATTACTCAATGGTTAATGATCATTTTGTTCTTTGGCTCTGAAGGCCACATGAGTTATAGTTTAACTCCCTGCATATTCTTTCATTCATGTCTGAAAGTATAATAAAGCTGGGTTGGATTCAGTTTTGGCACCTTCACCTTGGAGCCGTGATCCAAGGTGTTGGATCTCCTGATCCACGCTTTTTCTGAATTCTCCTGTCTTGTTTCTTATTTTCTTGCTGTATCGCACTTTCAGAAACCCTGCTTGTCAAGCTAGTCTTGACACCACCTGTCTTACTAGCCTCTTGGCCCAAGAAAACATTCCCTCTTGTTGCTTCTTCCCATATCTAGAGTTACACTGTTACCATCACTGATCTCATATGGAACTATATATTATCTTATTGGAGGCCTCAGTCACACATTTGGCAGTATAAGAAACAGAAATTTTGTAAAACATGTGAAATGCAAATAACAGTTAGCAGTATTAGTAAAATCACAAGTAAGACTTAAGAGCTTCCATTAGATATAGCCCAGTATATCCTAGGCCATCTGACTTAGTCTACTCTGTATGAATCTTTATCTTCCAGGGAAATTATATATTGGCACTATCTATAAGGCACATAGTCTAGTTTTCTAGTGTTACTAGACTGATTGTTTTTATTATGATTTGTTTCAATATAGAGGAGACTTTAAACTTATATTATCATAGCTGGGTGTTATCTATATAAATCCATCCCATAATTGTGGGAGAGTTTTCCTCCTTTGATGAAACTTTCCTTGTGGCTCTGATTGAGCTTGAGTAATAGAAGAAAGCTCAAATTTATGGTCAGAGTCAGAGCAGGCATGATTAATTGGTCCCGTGAGAGATCCCATCTAGTAATATCAATAGTGAACTGAATATGACCATAATTTTTTAAAGTAAATTTTCTCAGGGCCAACCAGCTAGAGCCTTATAGTAGAGAAATTTACCAAGGTAACCCAGAATTAGACATAGGTAATTGGTCACAAACTCAACAATTGGATTGATTTCTAAAACTAGCATAAGATCAGGCCTATGATAGAAAAACATTTGATTTATATGCAAAGGTCTAAGAAGTCAAGAAAACATTATAAATGATCATACGAATCAGGTCCAGCATCTTGAGCAAGCTATCTACCTCTGATGTCATTGTCTTCTCATCCTGGTGTAGTGTAGTTTCTCCTCTGTTTGAGCATCATTTTAAGGTGAGATCAGGTCAGCTGTCTTTTCTATAGACCAGTCCAGTGTAGGGGACTTTGGAAGTGGGAATTAATCTAAGAGTTAATTTCCTTTCAGTTTCATTGTGCATGATCTACTTAAGAATACCTCATTAAAAAATCCTTCCATCCAGATTGGAGATAGTCCTTTAATTTTTTTTTTCTCCAGTCCTGTTTACCAGTCATAAGGCATTTGATCTTCATCCAAAGACAGGTCACTGAAGAAGCTTCAGAAACAAACATAGGGTGTTCTTTAAGAATTCAATTAAATTTTACATTAATGTCACATAACAGCAAATAACTATCTAAGAAATGAGTCGTACTAGATGCAGACCTTCATTAACAAACTGGGATTTAACATTTATTGAAACATCTTTTTCTCCCTAAAATTACCATCATTTTTATCAAATAAAACCAAATTAAGGTTAGTTTGTTTGCAAAATAGGTCTCCTATCAGTAATTTTGGCGTGATGATTTATATAACTATAATTGATTATAGACTTTTTATTTTGCTGAAATGTTTATAGAGTCTCAGGCTGAAATTTTAAAGTAAAACAAAGCTGGGAATCACACCAAAGGCTTACCACAGATTTCACCTAACAAATCTAGGTGAATTCTTCCCTTTTTAAGTTAATTGCACTCATCTCACGTGCTAGTAAAGTAATGCTCAAAATTCTCCAAGCCAGGCTTCAGCAGTACATGAACCGTGAACTCCCTGATGTTCAAGCTGGTTTTAAAAAAGACAGAGGAACCAGAGATCAAATTGCCAACATCTGCTGGCTCATGGAAAAAGTAAGAGAGTTCCAGAAAAACATCTATATCTGCTTTATTGACTATGCCAAAGCCTTTGACTGTGTGGATCACAATAAACTGTGGAAAATTCTGAAAGAGATGGGAATACCAGACCACCTGACCTGCCTCTTGAGAAATCTGTATGCATGACAGGAAGCAACAGTTAGAACTGAACATGGAACAGCAGACTGGTTCCAAATAGGAAAAGGAGTACAAGAAAGCTGTACATTGTCACCCTTATTATTTAACTTATATGCAGACTACACCATGAGGAATGCTGGACTGGAAGAAAAACAAGCTGGAATCAAGATTGCCGGGAGAAATATCAATAACCTCAGATATGCAGATGACACCATCCTTATGGCAGAAAGTGAAGAGGAGCTAAAAAGCCTCTTGATGAAAGTGAAAGAGGAGAGTGAAAAAGTTGGCTTAAAGCTCAACATTCAGAAAACGAAGATCATTACATCCGGTTTCATCACTTCATGGGAAATAGATGAGGAAACAGTGGAAACAGTGTCAGACTTTATTTGGGTGGGGGAGGGGGCTCCAAAATCACTGCAGATGGTGACTGCAGCCATGAAATTAGAAGACGCTTACTCCTTGGAAGAAAAGTTATGACCAACCTAGATACCATATTCAAAGGCAGAGACCTTACTTTGCCAATTAAGGTCCATCTAGTCAAGGCTATGGTTTTTCCAGTGGTCATGTATGGATGTGAGAGTTGGACTGTGAAGAAGGCTGAGCGCCGAAGGATTGATGCTTTTGAACTGTGGTGTTGGGTAAGATTTTTGAGAGTCCCTTGGACTGCACGGAGATTCAACCAGTCCATTCTGAAGGAGATCAACCCTGGGATTTCTTTGGAAGGAATGATGCTAAAGCTGAAACTCCAGTAACTTGGCCACCTCATTTGAAGAGTTGACTCATTGGAAAAGACTCAAAATGCTTTGAGGGATTGGGGCGGGAGGAGAAGGGGACGACCGAGGATGAGCTGGCTGGATGGCATCACAGACTCGATGGACGTGAGTCTGAGTGAACTGTGGGAGATGGTGATGGACAAGGAGGCCTGGTGTGCTGTGATTCATGGAGTCGCAAAGAGTCAGACACTACTAAGTGACTGAACTGAACTGAACTAAGGCCTCAAAAATTCCTTGAGTTTGTACTTGTTAGTGAGATAACCTTCCTACCTCATTTGATAAGCTTACTGGAAACCTAAGAGTTTCCAATTTCTGGAGGAGTCAGATAGAAAATATAACTATAATTGTTTCATTTATAATGTCTAATGTTACCAAATTACTGTCATAGTTTGAAGTTATAAACATATTCACTGGTCAATTCAGTCCTCTGTTGACGTCTGTGAAGTCATCAGGTTTTTCACTAGAATACCAGGACATATCAGAATGTTAAGAGCTCCATATAATTTCTAGGATATCTATATTAGTCATATTTACCATACATTATAACATGAAAGGATTTATTACTCATTTGATAATATTTTTCATGTAATTTAACCAACCAAATAAACACCATTTAATATTTCTCTTTGGGATGTTTTAGGAGCTCTTTGAAGCACCCCAAAGTTAGCTGGAGGCCAAAGGAACTTCAAAATAATTCAATTTAGGAAGTTTTGTCAAAAAAATCATTTGAAAGGGTTTAGAACATTTGGTCAGATTTAGCCAGTGTTGATGGGTGTTGTCATTTAGTTTGCTGATATGTCATGATGGGGGTATATACTGAGGCTCAAAGTCTAGTAAAAGTCAACTCTGCCATCTTGGACTTAACCAGTTTTGGCTATAACCAGTTTTCCTATGGCTGTGTCATTCCAAATAAAATCCATTTATCTAACTAATTGCAATCCAATTGTTAAAAAATCCTGATCATGCATAACTCTTTTTAGTATTTTTTTCATATCCTTTTTTACTGAAAACACACTTCCTACTTTCCTTTAGCAACCAAGAATTAATTCTATAGCAGCATTTTATTAACTGGTGAAGATAAATACCAGTGATAATTTCTAAAACCTTTGCTTTCTTGAAACATTTTAGGATGGCACCAAACATTCATTTATAGTCCCAAATCTCTTTAGTTTTTCTGTAAAAGGAAGTGTTTAGTAGTAAATGTTTCAAAATTATTTTTTAATTTGGAAATTGCCTAACTATTCAATAGACTTCCAACACTTAGTTTAACATAGCCCTTAGAAATTCAAGTTACCCCAATCTGGAAAGACTATTTTAGACAAATATTCCTAAAGCATAATTATTCATAATAGAGTTTATCTAAAAGCTCATATCTCATTTACACTTTTTTAAGAAGTTTCTTCACTTGAGGTAATTTCTTTGAGGACAAACTTGCTTGCAACAGGTATGATAATATTTAACATAGTAAATCTAGGTACAATGAAAATATTCTACTTAATGTTAATTACTTTAAAACATATCTACATTAGATAGGTCAACAAACAAACATAATATCAAGTATTTAAAATTGAATATTTACTAGTTCACATGAACCTGGAATTTATTGTTTAATTTAAAATTATTTGATATGTAAGTGCTTACCTTTCTTTAAGCCAATTAAATAGAGCTCATTTACAAATGAACCTCACAAATATTACCCAGAGACAAAGACATACCAAGACATATTTAGACAGACACAATGCAAGATCTAGCTTCATTTTCTAAATTTAGTCATGAATTAGATATTACAACATAAAATTTACTAGTTTATAAAACAATAGTTGACATAAATAAAATTTTAAAAGGATTTTTCCCATTTTTCCTCAGTCTCAGAAGTTAGAGATGGCCTAAATAAGCGTTCCTGAGAGCCTTAGTCTCAAAGCACAGGGAAAGAAAATCAAGTTCTAACAAAATGGTGGCAAGTCTAAACCAAATAGTGGCCAGAAAAAGCAAAATGGCCATCAGAAAATCAGAACACAGAGTTAAAACATGCATATAAACCTGGCAGTTCCCATCAGACACTCCCTTAAATACAAGAGTACAGTCTCTCAGTAAACCTTCTATAGAGACACAGAACTTCAGATCCAAGTATTGAGTAGGAAAATGTCTCAGGTCTTCCTGAGGAAGGAAGGAAGGAGGAAAGGAAGCCAGATTGAAAGAGAAGGGAGGAGGCGGGAGAGAGAGCAAAAAGAGCGGCCTTACAGATGTCTCCTGCCACCTGCAGATACCCAGGTGTTACAGGACTTTACCCTGGGCCTCCAGAGAAGGGAGGACTGGAACTCAGCCCTACCAGAAACCAGACCAGAACAGAACCAGAATTCGAGTTTTCTCCCAAGAGGAGGTTATCAGTCTCCAATACTCAGATCAGGCTGAAGCCCTTCAACCAGATTCCTGAGTCCAGGCCCAGGGGACTAGAAAATAGGGGAATGATAGGAATGGTTAAGGAGAGGAAAGAGAGAAGGAAGAGGAGAGTGGTCCATAAAGTATCTTGTTCCTTACTAATTGGGGCAGTCTGGCCAGTTGTTCACGTCAGGAGGAGACCAGGGACAAAAGGGTCCCAGTTGCAGCCACTGGGTCTAGACCATTGGCAGGAAAGCTGGCCCCTGAGTACCCCAAGTGGTCAGGATGTCCGTCAAAGTGAAAAAGAGTCATCACCAGAGTCACCATTTGCTGCTGATTGAACCATTCCACCCTGGCTCGGTACCATAGTAACTATTTGCATGAGTTGTGTTACGACAGGAGGTCCTGGTAAGGAACATGGAACTAATAAACCTCCACCAACCAGAAGAGTTCAGGAAAGGCCAAAAGGAAACACCGCATGTCCGACCACCTCCCACAGTCCTTCTCTCTGGTATCAGTCTTGGCTGAACAAGCATGCACCACCAGGAAAGGCAGTCAGAATGATTGGCTGAAGACAACCCAGAAACTAATCCTATCACCATAAAACCAGAGACTGCCAGCCACGTGACAAAGCTATTCTCCTGGGTTCCCTTACCTTACTGCTGTCCACCCAGGTGCCGTTTCCCAATAAAATCTCTTGCTTTTCCAGCATATGTGTCCACTTGGACAATTCATTTCCAAGTTTTAGACAAGAACCCAGTTTTGGGCCTGAAAGGGGTCCCCTTTCCTGCAACACTACAACTCTCAATATATTTTTTCTCTTGTCTTTTTTTGTTTCGTCTCTTATTTTTTTCCTTTTATATTTTTACTTATTTTTCCTTTTTTTATGCTTTTATTTTTACATAAATTTATTTTATTTTTTTCCTGTTTGCACAGTGTTTTTTGTTATATTGCATTTTCCCCACGCTTTTGGCTTTCTAATATATCTAGGTAGTTTTTAGCATTTGTTTTCATTTAGAGGTTTATTTATTGGCTTGATTGCTCTCTCCTTTTTTGATTCTTTTATACTTTTTTCTTTCCTCTTTTTCTCTTCTTCTCTTCATAAGTATGAGTGTGTGAGCTTCCTAATGTGTTCTTGTTTAACTTTAATTTTAACACATACCCTGGGGTTTTGTCTTTTCATTCTTTTCTTGTTTGTTTGAATGTAATTTTTCTTTTTCTATTTCTTTCCTTCTCTTCTGCGTTATGTGGCTTGTGGAATCCTGGGGCTCCACAAAGGGGGAAGGCCTGAATCTCTGAAGTAAGAGGACTTTGGACCACCAGAGATCTCCTGACCCCATGGCTAATTAATCAGTGAGAGCTCTCCCAAAGACCTCAACCTCAGCACTATGATATGGCCCCACCCAAAGGCCAGCAGACTTCAGTGCTAGATTCACACCAAACACACAGCAAAATAGGAACATAAACCTACCCCAAAGCAGACAGATAGGCAAAGCCATACCAAAATTACAAATACCTCAAAACATACCCTGGTACAGTACTTCTTTCAAAGAGATAAGATCTACCTTCATGCAACAGAACCCAGGCACCCCTCCTCCCCACCTACAACAAGAAACCTTTACAAGACTTTAAACCCCATCCAATGGAGGCAGACTCCACAAGTAAAAAGAAATATGAAATATGACTTTGCAGAATGTGAAAGGGAGATCCAAAACACTAAATTAAGCAGAATGAAATGATAGAGAAACATGCAGCAGATGAAGAAGCATAGTGGAAACCCCGAAGGCCAAACAAATAAAGAGGAAATAGACAATCTATCACAAAAAAAATTCAATATAATGATAAGAAAGATGATCCAAAATCTGGGAAATATGACAGAGGCAGATAAATAGAATGAAGGCACAGACTGAGAAGATTTAAGAAACGTAAGACACAGATATAGATTAACTAAAGAACAGACAATCAACAATGAGAATGCAATAACTTAAAGTTTTAAAAAATGCACTGAAGGGAACTGACAAGTGAATAACTGAGGCAGAAAAATGGATAAGTGAGTTGCAAGACAAAATGGTGGAAATAACTGAAGCAGAGCGGAATAAACAAAAAAGAATAATAATAACAATAAAGTGAAGACAGTCTCAGAGAACTCTGGGACAACATAGAGCACCAACTTTTGAATTATAGGGGTCTCAGAAGAAGTAAAGAAAATGAAAGGATATGATAACATGTTTGAAGAAATTATAGTTGAAAGTTTCCCTAACATCAAAAAGGAAATAGTCACCTAAGTCCAGGAAACCTAGACAGTTCCATCAATGGTAAATCCAAAGAAAAGCACACCAAGACACACATTAATCAAACTAAGAAAAAAAAAATGAATACAAAGGAAAAAAATTCTTAAAAGCGGCAAGGGAAAAGCAACAAATAATATTCAAGGGAATCCACATAATTTTAATAGCTGATTCTTCATCTGAAACTCTGTAGACCAGAAAGAAGTGGCAGGATATACTAAAAATGATGAAAGGAAATAACCCAGCCAGGATCTCATTCAAATTTTATGGAGAAATCAATGAAGAAAAAGAAATAAAGGGAATCCAGATTGGAAATGAAGGAGTAAAACTCTCACTTTTTGCAGATGACACTATACTACGTGTAGAAAATCCTAAAGACACCACCAGAAAATTGCTAGAACTATTCAATGAAATTAGTAAGTTGCAGACTAAAAAGCTTTTGTACATAAAAGTAAACAATAAACAAAACAAAATGCAGCCCATAGATTGGGAGAAAATATTTACAAATTATGTGATAAGAAATCAGTCTCCAAAATTCACAAAGAGCTTATGATGTCTAATAGCATCAAAACAAACAACCCACTTAAAAAATGGGCAGAAGATCTGAATAGACATTTCTCCAAAGAGAACAGACAGATCACCAATAGGCCCATGAAAAGATATTCAACATTTCTAGTTGATAGATAAACTCTTTTCACAACTTTCTGAGTATATAATACAGTATTATTATTATTTTATTTCTTTTTCTTTGAAGCCAGGTTTAATTTTTATTTTTTAATATGAATTTATTAACTAGAAAAAAATAAATAATTGAAAACCAATGCTACCATAAAATGTCACTTCATACTGGTCAGAATGGATATCATTAAAAAAAAAAAATCCACAAATAACAAATGCTAGAGAGAGTGTGGAGAGAAGGGAACCCTCCTACACTGTTGGAGGGAATGTGAATTGGTATATCCACTGTGGAGAAAGTATGGAGGTTCCTTAAAAAACTAAAAACAGAGCTAACATGATACTTCAATCCCACTCCTGGGCATATATCTGGAGAAAAACTTAATCCAAAAGGATACATGCATCCCAATATTCTTTGCAGCACTGTTTACAGTAGCCAAGACGTGTCAGAAACCTGATGTCTACTAGCAGCTGCTACTAAGTCACATCAGTCGTGTCCTCTCTGTGCGACCCCATAGATGGCTGCCCACCAGAGTTCCCTGTCCCTGGGATTCTCCAGGCAAGAACACTGGAGTGGGTTGCCAGTTCCTTCTCCAATGCATGAAAGTAAAAAGTGAAAGTGAAGTCACTCAGTCGCGTCTGACTCTTAGCGACCCCATGGACTGCAGCCTACCAGGCTCCTCTGACATGGGATTTTCCAGGCAGGAGTACTGGAGTGGGTTGCTATTGCCTTCTCCAAAATGTCCACTAGCAGAAAAATGGGTAAAGAAGATGCAGTACATATATACAATGAAATATTGCTCAGCAATTAAAAATACTGAAATAGTGCCATTTATAGCACCAAGGATGGACCTAGAGCATGTCATAATGCGTAAAGTAAGTCAGACAGAGAAGGAGAAATATTGTATGGCATCCCTTATACATGGAATCCAGAAAGAAATGATGAAATAAACTTACTTACAAAATAGAAAGAGACTCATAGACTTAGAAAAAGAACTTATGATTGCTGGAGAAGGGAGAGATATTTAGGGATTTTGTGAAGGTCATGTACACACTTTTATATTTAAATTGGATAACCAACAGAGACCTGTTGTACAGTATGTGGAATTATGTTCAATGTTATGCGTCAGCCTGGGTAAAAGAGAAGTTTGGGGGAGGACAGATATATGCATATTATGGCCGAGTCCCTTCACTGTTCATCTGAAACTACCACAGCATTGTTAATAGGCTCTACCCCAATGCAATCTTTCCTGGTTGCTCAGACAGTAACGAATATGCCTGTAATGTGGTAGAACTGAGTTTGATCCCTGAGTGGGGAAGATCCCCTGGAGGAAGAAATGGCAACCCACTCCAGTATTCTTGCCTGGAAAATCTCAATGGACAAAGGAGCCTGGCTAGTTCAGAGGGTCTCAAAGAGCTATACACTCCTGAATGACTAAGCACAGTGCCCCAGTACAATAAATAAATAAATAAGGTGGAGAAAAAAGTTGACAAATCATTAACCAGACTCATCAATAAAATAATGACTCCAATCAATAAAATTAGAAATGGAAAAGGAGAAGTCACACAGATAATGCAGAAATACAAAGGATCACAAGAGACTACTATGAGCAAATATATGCCAGTTAAATGCGCAATCTTGAAGAAATGGACAACCTTAAAGAAATGGACACATTAAAAAAAAATATAGCCTTTCAAGACTGAACCAGGAAGAAATAGAAAATAAGTACAGACTAATCAAAGCACTGAAATCAAAACTGTGATAAAAAAATCTTCCAACAAACAAAAGCCCAGAGCCTGATTGCTTCACAAGTGAATTCTATCAAACGTAGAGAAGAGCTAACACCTATCTTACTCAAACTCTTTCCAAAAAAAGAAAATAAAAGAAAAAGCAGAGGTGGAAAAACTCCCAAACTCATTTTGCAAGGTCACCATCACCTTGATACCAAAAGAAGACAAATATATCACAGAAAGAGAAAATTATAACATCACTGAAGAATATAGATGTAAAAATCCTCAACAAAATTCTAGCAAGCAGAATAAACAACACGTTAAGAGGATCATACACCATAATCAAGTGAGGTTTATCTCAAGGATGCAAAGATTCTTTAATATATGCAAATCAATCATCGTGGTATATCATATCAACAAATTGAAAGACAAGACTTATTTGATCATCTTAACAGATACAGAGACAGTTTGGGCAAAATTTGACACTCATTTATGTGAAGAAGAAGAAGAAGAAGAAGAAGAAGAAGAAGAAGAAGAAGAAGAAGAAGAAGAAGAAGAAGAAAGAACAACAACAACAACAAAACTCTCCAGAAAGTCAGTGTAGAAGGAATCTATCTCAACATAATAAATGTGATATAACAAACACACAGCAAATATTATCAGTGCTAAAAACCTTAAAGGATTTCCTCTGAGCTTAGGAACAAGACAAGGGTGCCCACTTTTGCCACTATTATTCAATGTAGATTTTGAAGTCCTAGCCATGGTAACTAATGAAGAAAAAGAGATAAGGAGAATCCAAATTGACAAAGAAGAAGTAAAATTCTCACTTTCTGCAGATGACATTATACTATGCATAGAAATTCCTAAGATGCCACCAGAAAATTGCTAGAGTTAATCAATGAATTTAGTAAAGTTGCAGGATACAAAATGAATATACACAAATCCCTTGGATCCCTGTACATTAACAATTAAAAATCAGAAAAGAAAACTAAGGGAATAATCATATTTACCACTGCAACAAAAATAATAGAACATCTAGGAATGATCCTACCTAAACAAAGATCATGGCATCTGGTCACATCACTTCAGTGCAAACAGATGGAGAAACAGTGGCAGACTATTTTTCTGGGCTCCAAAATCATTGCAGATGGTGACTGCAGCCCTGAAATTAAAAGACACTTACTCTTTGGAAGAAAAGTTATGACCAACATAAACAGCATATAAAAAACAGAGACATCACTGTGCCAACAAAGGTCCATCTACCCAAGGCTATGGTTTTTCCTGTGGTCATGTATGGATGTGAGAGTTGGACTATAAAGAAAGCTGAGTGCCAAAGCATTGATGCCTTTGAACTGTGGTGTTGGAGAAGACTCTTGAGAGTCCCTTGAACTGCAAGGAGATTCAGCCAGTCCATCCTAAGGGAAATGAGTCCTGAATATTCATTGGAAAGACTGATGTTGAAGGTGAAACTCTAATACTTTGGCCACCTGATGTGAAGAACTGACTCATTTGAAAAGACCCTGATGCTGGGAAAGATTGAAGGCAGGAGAAGAAGGGGACAACAGAGGATGAGATGGCTGGATTGCATTACCAAGTCAATGGGAATGAATGTAAGTAAGCTCTGGGAGTTGGTGATGGATAGAGAGGCCTGTCATGCTGCAGTCCATGGAGTTGTAAAGAACTGAACTGATCCTACCTAAGGAGACACAAGAACTTTATGCAGAAAACTGTAAGACATTGATGAAATACATAAAAATGACATACTCATATGGAGGGATATACTATATTCTTGGACTGAAAGAATCTATATTGTGAAAGTGACTCTATTGCCCAAAGCAAGCTACAGATTCAATGAAATCCTGATGCAATTAAAAATGGTATTTTCTCCAGAGCAAGGAAAAATTTTTTTCCAATTTGTATGGAAAAACAAAAGACCCTGAATAGCCAAATCAATCTTGAGAAAGAAAAACAAAGCTGAAGGAATCAACCTTCATGACTTCAGGCTATATTACAAAGCTAAAGTCATCAAGATAATGTGGCACTGGCACAAAAACAGAAATATAAACCAAAGAAACAAGATAGAAAGCCCAGAGACAAGCTTATACTTCTATGGGCACCTTATCTTTGACAAAGGAGGCAAGAATATAAAAAGAAGAAAAGACAGCCTCTTCAATAAATGGCTCTAGGAAAACTGGACGACAATGAGATGAGAACACTTCCCAACATCACACACAAAAATAAATTCAAAAAGGATTAAAAACCTAAACATAATACCAGAAGCTACAAAACTCTTAGAGGCCAACATAGACAGAACATACTTTGATATTAGTTGCAACAAGATCCTCTTGACCTACTTCTAGAGTAAAATAAATAAAAACAAAAATATACAAAAGGGATCTGATTAAACTTAAAAGCCTTTGCACAGCAAAGGAAGCTATAAATAAGAAGAAAAGGCAATCCTCACAATGGGAGAAAATAATCACAAACAAAACAACTGCCAAATGATTAAACTCTTAAACATATAAGTAGGCCATGCAACTGAATATAAAAAAACAAATAGCTCAATCAAAAAGTGGGCAGAATACTTACACAGGTATTTCTCCAAAGAAGACATACAGATGTCCAATAAACATACAAAAGATGGTCAATATTGATCATTGCTAGAGAAATGCAAATCAAAGCTCAAATGAAGTACCACGTTCCACCAGTCAGAATGGACATCATCAAAATCTAGAAACAATAAGTCCTAGAGAGGATGTAGAGGAAAAGGAACCCTCTTGCACTGTTGGTGGGATTTCAAATTGATATAGCCGCTTTGGAGAACAATGTGAAATTTCCTAAAAAAAAAA
>SJYC01130820.1:0-32124 GCA_006408675.1 Madoqua kirkii | reverse complement strand
CGGAAGATCCCCTGGAGAAAGGAATGACTCCCCGTTCCAGTATTCTTGCCTGGAGAATTTCATAGATAGAGGAGTCTGGTGGGCTACTGTCCATGGGATTGCAAAGAGGTGGACATGACTGAGCGAATAACACATCCATAAAGTGGAGACATGCAGACTTGTTGCAAAGATTCGGTCAAATATGAAACTGCCCGTTATAGGAGGTACTCAGTTAATGCCCCTAGGTTTTACAGGTGGGACAATTTTGCTTCTCTTATGGTCTTTTTTCCAGGCATTTACAAGAGAATTCACCGTTGCCTGGGAAGAAACAAAGGGTCAGCAGACTATTCCTCCTCTAGGAGAAAAAAAATCTGCCTTGGACAGTTCTTGTTCTATATATTTTTTTTGTTCTGATCTGTTTTATTTAACAACAATAGGGCTGTTTAGAATGTGGCATTTTCATGGGCTTCAGAGAATCTATTTTCTTCCTCTTCTCTGATTTTTTGGGGGCTTTCCTGTCGCTAGGGCCAGCCCTAGGTGAGCCCGCCTGAGAACCCACAGCCCGGGACTGCAGGCCCCCGCCTGAGCTCCCTGCCTGGCCTCTCCCGCCTGGCTGGGCTACCCTGTGAGTCAGCCACCTCCTCCTCTACCCCTGCTGACTTCATTGCAAAATGAGGACAGCAGCATTATCTACTAACTATAACAGGATGTTGTGTAAATTAACAAATGAGTAATTACAGAGTGCACTCCTATATAAAGCTTCTGATAAAGCTAAATACTATTTTCATAGGAGCTCTCAAAAGGAATACTTTCTTTACTAGTGTCCAGCTGGTGACTCTCTGGGTGGCTCATGAACTTGGCCTCCCAGCTGGGTGTGCTTCTTCCTCCCAGGAACAGGACTGTGAACATTGAACATCCAACTGGACGCCAGTTTCCCAGAATTCTGTCCTCCTTGGCAGCACTGAATGGGGACCGCGGAGCTGGAGTTAAATTTGCCAGGACTCCCAGGTAGATTTAAATTTCAGGTCAATGGCAAATAACTTTCTTAATATAAGTATGCTTCATGCAATCGTTGTGAGAGAAGCAAAACACTTATACTAAAAAAAAAGTATGTTTATTTGAAATTCAAATTTGACTAGGCATCTTATTTTACTTAATTTGTTTGTTTGTTTTGACTAAATAGAGCTATAGATGCTAGGGTTCAGAGTGTTTTGGTAGCAACATCTCAGGACCATAATATTTAGACATCACAGTCATCAACTCCTGCCTTCAAGGGATCATAAATGTCTGTTATTGGGGGTTTATGTTATTGTATAACATTATACAGATAGAAACATAGAGATAGATAGATATGATCTTATGGAAAAACCTGAATAAACTGTTTGGCCAACCCAATAGATATCAACAGTAGAACCAAGTGTGTGTGTGTGTGTTTGTGTGTGTGTGTGTGTGCATGGTGTATGTGTGTGCATGGTTGTGTGTCTGTGTTCTAATTAATAAATATATTTATAATAAGACATCAGGCTGGATTTGACCGCAGGCTGAAGTTCACCAACTTCTGTTGTAGAAAATGAGATTGAACATGCTTGGGAGTCATACTGCCTGGGTCCAAGTTCTGACATTGCCATTCACCAGCTGTGTGACCCAGAGCCAGTAACTTAGCCTCACGGTGTTCTCCGTCCATGAGATTATATTATCGTGCTGTTGCTTATATTGTCATGCTGTTGCTCAGTCGTGTCCGACTCTTTGTGACCCCGTGGACTGCAGCACACCAGGCTTCCCTGTCCTTCACCATCCCTGGAGCTTGCTTCAGACTCATGTCCATCGAGTCAGTGATGCCATCCAATAACAGTACTTCTTACAGGGTTGTTATATTAAATGAGTTAATAAACCTAAAACTCTTAAAATCCTAACTGAAACAGACTAAGTATTCAAACAACGTTATCTGCTATTTTAACTTAAATCCAGTTACACCGCGTATACCAGTTAGGCTTGGGTCTGAGTAACAGAAAACCCAAAATGGCAAAGGCTGGAATAAGAGAGACTTATTTGGCCCTCAGGTCTGTTACGGTAGAGTCGCTAGAGGAGCTCCATTACTGGCAGGACCCCAGGCTCTTTTAATCTTATTGCTTCACCAGCATCAACATCTGGTCCCAGCTGGTGCTTGAGTTCTAGCATCTTGCCGGTATCCCACATTCCCACCAGCAGAAGCATGAGGGCAGGAGGAAGGGATGCTCTCTCCCATTGAGATCCTCCCAAAAGTTGCTGCACAAACCCGCCCCTTATTTGCCATTGACCGGGACTTAGTCACAGGGCCACAGGGAGCTACAAGGGGTGCTGGGAAGTGTAGTCATGACTCTGGGTTTCCCCTAGGACTTCTATTACCAAGGAGAAAAAACCGGTATAGGGAAAACCAGCGGTCTCTAACAGCCGTGCTTTCCAAAACCTGCTAAATTAAAACCAAACCACCTAATTTAGTAAAGTCTCCTAACAGCCATTGTAAAAGGGTGGCTGATGGAGAAAGAAAGGGACATTTGAAACGAGCAGAGCACGACCAGTAAAGGAAGAGTCAGAGTAAGGTCGCCCAGCTGGTTTCTTGGATTTCGTTCGTTAAGTCTGCTCGTTGTGCGGTTGACCCGGAGGGTCGGGGCCCAGGAGTCACGTCCAGCAGCCTTCCTCCTCTGTTGCCATTTACCCAGGAGCTCGAAACACTGGC
The DNA here is from genome assembly GCA_006408675.1 of Madoqua kirkii. Taxonomy (NCBI): domain Eukaryota; kingdom Metazoa; phylum Chordata; class Mammalia; order Artiodactyla; family Bovidae; genus Madoqua; species Madoqua kirkii. The sequence goes on along the minus strand of SJYC01130820.1, from coordinate 29,429 downwards.
TTCTCCCCTTATCCCGGTTCTCTCTTCCCAGCCTAAGCAGGGCAGCAGAAGAAAGGCAGGGGTGAGTGTGGTCACGGCAGGAGACTCCAGGGACACACTGGGATCTCGGAGGACCAGTGTCTGTTCTACAGAGAAGAAATGAGTCTTAATACATACAACGGTAATTAGTTTCCCCAGTCGTGAAGCAGAGAATAAATTTAGCCTCTGTCTTTGAATGTCAGCTGGTCCACTCTTGGACCGTGCAGTCCATCTCCTGTTTGGATTGACTGAGAACGCCTGAAATAACCATAAACCGTAGCACTTAGGCCTGGTCCCTGGAAGGTTTTCAATAACTTTTTGAGGAAATAAATGAGAATCATGATTATGTTTACTAATGCTTTTGAAAAGCTGTGCCTGTCTTCCTCAAAAAATATTTCTCCAACACTTGGCAACCTAACACCTTTCCTCTTGGCACAAACTGTGGTGATACATCAGTAAGGTGACAAGCTGGGCATCCATCCACAACCATCACTAATTAACCCACTTGAGGGGAGCACCTGATGTGACCGGCAGGACAAGCTCCTGCATTGCGTAAGGTAGTGATAGCTTTTCTCGTACTCATTTCTTAGCTTGGAGTCAGCACCAAGTAACATCAATAAGTAACTACTTAAAGAAATTTCCAGTCAACATAAGATATTTATTGAGATGACTGTGAAAGAATCATTTAACAGAAGGTTTAGGAAAAAACAAACCAGCAAAAATCTAGCACCACTGAAAAAAACCGAAACTAGGATATTTCATTTGGGTTAAATATTAACGCTTCAATATCCCTGATTCATAAAACAGCATTTACTAATTTTTAAAAAAATTATTACTGACACATGACCCAGATAATCATGATGGTGTGATCACTCACCTAGAGCCAGACATCCTGGAATGTGAAGTCAAATGGGCCTTAGAAAGCATCACTACGAACAAAGCTAGTGGAGGTGATGGAATTCCAGTTGACTTATTTCAAATCCTAAAAGATAATACTGTGAAAGTGCTGCACTCAATATGCCAGCAAAGTAGGAAAAGTCAGCAATGGCCACAGGACCGGAAAAGGTCAGTTTTCATTCCAATCCCAAAGAAAGGCAATGCCAAAGAAGGCTCAAACTACCGCACAATTGCATTCATCTCACATGCTAGTAAAGTAATGCTTAAAATTCTCCAAGCCAGGCTTCAGCAACACGTGAACCGTGAACTTCTAGATGTTCAAGCTGGTTTTAGAAAAGACAGAGGAACCAGAGATCAAATTGCCAACATCTGCTGGAACATCGAAAACTCAAGAGAGTTCCAGAAAAACATCTATTTCTGTTTTATTGACTATGCCAAAGCCTTTGACTGTGTGGATCACAATAAACTGTGGAAAATTCTGAAAGAGGTGAGAATACCAGACCACCTGACTGGCATCTAGAGAAATCTATATGCAGGTCAGGAAGCAACAGTTAGAACTGACATGGAACAACAGACTGGTTCCAAATAGGAAAAGGAGTACATCAAGGCTGTATATTGTCACCCTGTTTATTTAACTTATATGCATAGTGAAGTGAAGTGAAATGAAGTGAAGTCGCTCAGTCGTGTCAGACTCCTTGCGACCCCGTGGACTGTAGCCCACCAGGCTCCTCCATGAGAAGTGCTGGGCTGGAGGAAGCACAAGCTGGAATCAACATTGCCAGGAGAAATATCAGTAACCTCAGATGTGCAGATGACACCACCCTTATGGCAGAAAGTGGAGAAGAACTAAAGAGCCTCTTGATAAAAGTGAAAGCGGAGAGGCAAAAAGTTGGCTTAAAACTCAACATTCAGAAAATGAAGATCATGGCATCTAGTCCCATCACTTCTTGGCAAATAGAAGGAGAAACAGTGGAAACAGTAGCTGACTTTATTTTTCTGGGCTCCAAAATCACTGCAGATAGTGACTGCAGCCATGAAATTAAAAGACGCTTACTCCTTGGAAGGAAAGTTATAACCAACCTAGATAGCATATTGAAAAGCAGAGACATTACTTTGTCAACAAAAGTCTGTCTAGTCAAAGCTATAGTTTTTCCAGTGGTCATGTATGGATGTGAGAGTTGGACTATAAAGAAAACTGAGGGCCAAAGAATTGATGCTTTTGAACTGTGGTGTTGGAAAAGACTCTTGAGAGTGCCTTGGACAGCAAGGAGATCCACCAGTCCATCCTAAAGGAAATCAGTCCTGACTATTCATTGGAAAGACTGATGCTGAAGCTGAAACTCCAGTACTTTAGCCACCTGCTGTGAAGAGCTGACTCATTTGAAAAGACCTTGATGCTGGGAAAGAGTGAGGGCAAGAGGAGAAGAGGATGACAGAGGATGAGATGGTTGGACGGCATCACTGACTCAATGGTTTTAAGTCTGAGCAAACTCCAGGAGATGGTGAAGGACAGGGAAGCCTGGCATGCTGCAGTCCATGGGGTGGCAAAGAGTTGGACTCAGCAACTGAACAACCACAGTTGAGTGTGAAATGTGTCTGCTTTGGTTTCAACCTTGCCAAAATGATGCTCTGAAGTTTCCAACTTCCAGCTGTTGTTCATGTCTCCACCCATTGCTAAACTGATTGCACTGGAATCACTTTTGATTAATATCAAAGAGTTGCTTTATCAGTCACAAAATATAAGTTATGGTCTCTGTACACCAAAGAGGTCCATTTCGTAAACTCATGGATCTTGGCTTTGGGGATAGTAATGCTGCTGTGGAGATAATTCCACTCCCCAAAGTTTTCATTTACTCCCTTTGATTTTTCTGTGCTTGCTTCTCCCCCAGACCCCACAACCAGATTGCTGGTTACTTAACAGGCAGGAGCTTTTATTCACCTTAGTCCTCACCCTTCCTTGGCAACTCCAGCACCCAGGTGAGCTCTTTGTGTAAGCAGCAAATCTGCAATAAATGTTCACTAAATAAAAGAGAAAATATGGCCATTAGCTTTTTGTTGTCATTCAGTCACTAAGTCATATCCAGCTCTTTGCAACCCCATGGACTGCAGCACACCAGGCTCCCTGTCCTTCACTATCTCCTGAAGTTTGCTCAAATTCATGTCCATTGAGTCGGTGATGCCATCCAACCATCTTATCCTCTGCTGCCCACTATCTTTCCCAGCATCAGGATCTTTTCCAGTGAGTCAGCTCTTTGCATCAGGTGGCCAAAGTATTGGAGCTTCAGCTTCAGCATCAGTCCCTTCAATGAATATTCAGTGTTGATTTCCCTTAGGATTGACCTGTTTGATCTCCTTGTTGTCCAAGGACTCTCAGAAGTCTTCTCCAGCACCACAATTTAAAAGCATCAGTTCTTTGGCCCTCAGCCTTCTCCATGGTCCACCTCTCACATCCATACATGACTACTGGAAAAGCCATATCCTTGACTAGATGGACCTTTGTCAGCAAGGTAACATCTCTACTTTGTAATTGCTATCTAGGTTCGTCAGAGCTTTTCTTCCAAGGAGCAAACATCTTTTCATTTCATGGCTGCAGTCGCCATCTGCAATGATTTCAGAGCCCCAAGAAAATAAAGTCTGTCATCGCTTCCCGTTTTTTCCCTCCTATTTGCCACGAAGCGATGCACCCAGATGCCATGTCCCCAGTTTTTCGAATGTTGAGTTTCAAGGCAGCTTGTTCATTCTCCTTTCACCCTCATCAAGAGAGGAGGTTCCTGTTTAGTTCCTCTTCACTTTCTGCCATTAGGGTGGTATCATCTGCATATCTGAGGGTGTTGATATTTCTCTCAGCAGTCTTGACTCCACCTTGGGATTCATCCAGTCCAGCGTTTCTCATGATGTACTCTGAATATAAGTTAATAAGCAGAGTGACAAGATACAGCCCTGAAGTACTCCTTTCCCGATTTTGAGCCAGTCAGTTGTTTCATGTCTGGTTCTAACTGTCACTTCTTGGCCCACTTACAGGTGTCTCAGGCAGTGGTGTTCACTGTACTATAAGCACTTAGAGTAGAGTTATTGTGCAGCTTGTAAACTGATTCTGCAAATAGTTACAGAAATGTAGCATCGGGGGAAATAGTTCATGGCTGCAAAGGGCCTGCTTTGAAGACAAGCCTCACTGGGAAGCCTAAGACCTGATATACTTGTCAGAGGGACAAAAGGCCTCGATGTTTTCAGTCAAATTTTATTGCAAAATTGTATAATGTTACCTGTATATATTGTCTATCAACCAAAACAAACTTTCTTATGAATTAACCATGGCTCAGGAAACTTACAGTATTTATTCAATACAGGATATAGGATGCTTGGGGCTGGTGCACAGGGATGACCCACAGAGATGATATGGGGTGGGAGGTGGGAGGGGGGTTCAGGATTGGGAACATGTGTACACCCATGGCAGATTCATGTCAATGTACGGCAAAACCAATACAGTCTTGTAAAGTAAAATAAAGCAAATATTAAAAAAAAGAAAAAGAAGAACTGCACATGGAACAATAGAAAAAAAAAAGAAAAAGTAGAACCAAACCCCAGTCTTCTAATTCTAAATCTCTGCCAATATTTTTTCTTCTACTATTGTATCACATTGCCTCTAGAAAGTGCTAAAAACAAATAATATGATTTTCTCTTTCTCTCTCTCTTTTTTTTTTAACAAGAAAGCCTCTTTGAGGAATGAATGAGAAAAGTCTTAATTCTGAGAGAGGGCCCTTACAATTAAGTATTTATGATAAAAAGAGCTTCTTTTTCTGACTCAGATGAATTTTGCAAACATGAAAAATATAAAACTAAGAAATATATCCCCAAATTTTTGCTTTTAATCTCTAGCTCCTTAGTAGCTATTTTCAAAGATATACTTTAGAAAAATAGTGTTTGGCTAATACACTCACACATTATATATACATATAACATGCGAAGAGTTGACTCATTGGAAAAGACTCTGATGCTGGGAAGGGTTGGGGGCAGGAGGAGAAGGGGACAACAGACCATGAGATGGCTGGATGGTATCACCAACTCGATAGACGTGAGTTTCAGTGAACTCTGGGAGTTGGTGATGGACCGGGAGGCCTGGCGTGCTGCAGTTCATGGGGTCGCAAAGAGTCGGACACAACTGAGCAACTGAACTGACTGAACTGATACATATATATAAAGACCAGGGATATTGAGATACATAACAAGGAATTAGATTTCCCCACATTCAAGATGAGAATAGTGTCTTGCTCAAACTTCCCCCACCAAAAAAATAAATAAAGTAGAATTTTAAAAATAGAAGAAAAGTAAAGGAAACACATCAAGATAATTTTTTTTTCTGGCTACACTACTCAGCATGTGGGATCTTAGTTCCCCAGCCAGAGATCAAACCCACCCCCTCCACAATGGGAGCTGGGAGCCCTAACCACTGGACCACCAGGGAAGTCCAAAAATGAATTTTTAAGTAAAGTAAATTGATGAGCAGAGATTAGAAACTGAACAATCAAATATAATATGTGATGTAGTTTAGATCCCAAGTCAAACTAAATATAAAATAAAATATCAAAATATAGCTTGGGCACATTTGAGATCATTTGAATTTGGGCTGAGTGTTGGATAATATGAAGGGGTTTACTGTTGGGTAACATTGTGGTCATGTAAGAAAGCATCCTCATTTTTAAGAAATGTGCAGTGAAGTATTTCAGGGTGAAATATTAGGGGAACAAAAAAGTTTTCTTTTTTTCTGGGGGGGAGACTAGTTTCAAACTACTTTAGCAAAAGGAAAAAAAGGAAGCACATATGACAAAATGTAATTATAAAATCGAAATGACAGTTTTATGAGAATTTGTTACTCTCTTTACTTTTACACGTAAAATTGTTATAATAAGTTTTTATATGAATGATGCTTAAAAGCACATTAGATTAAGAAAATAGCCTTCCTAACTCAGCCTTAAATACTATTTCAGTGTTGGGACAACTCTTGGTATTAGCATAACTGGAAAAATATCTTTGATGTGGAAGTCCTAAGCTACCTGTTTGCTGGAAAAAGTTGTACTTCTTACCTTCCTTTCAGTGGAAGAGATGTTAGAACTTAAAACAGCAACAACAAAAAAAAAACTAGAACAAAATCAGTATTTTCTTTAAAGAGGACATGTGATGCAGAGAATGGGTATTGTAGGACTAAAGGAAATTAGATCTGAAATCACTCTGAAATGATTCACAGGAGATTCAAGGCAAGTAGCTCTGTTAGTACGCCTTGAATTTCTAGAATCTGAGTGCTCTTTTTTTTTTTTGCCAACATTTCTGTGTTCCTCAATGCTTCCTTTTTACTTGAATATCCTCGTAACAGTGTCTCTACTACTACATCTCACAACTGACATTTGCTTATGCTAACACCTCAACTGTGTTTGAACTATTTGTTGGGGATACAATATTTTTTTCTATTTAAATTGTATCTCTACGGGAGAGGTGAGAGGAAGGCTCAAGATGGAGGAAATGTATGTACAATTATGGCTGAATCACATTGTTACCTGGCAGAAACCAGCACACCATTGGAAAGCAATTATCCCCCAATTAAAAATAGATTTTTTTTTTTTAATTTGTAACTCTGAGACTAGGAAAGAGAGTTATAAGTCAGGATAGGCTAGGTTATGCTGCAGAAAAATTTCAGTGGCTTCAAAACTTTATTTCTCACAAAAGATCTCCTGTGGGTCAGCAAAGCAGTTGGGGGGCAAAGGGGAGAGAGACTGGGTACCTGAACCTTTCCCACCTTGAAGCTGCCCCATCTGGAACTTGGCCTCTGCAAAATGAGAGTGACCAGGGCAAACCCCAAAGGCTTTTCACCAGGCACTTCTGCTCACATTGCTTTAACCAGAACTGGTCACGAGATTCCAAGCAGGCAGGAAAGGGTGGCTTTCTAGAGGTCCTCAAAGGAAATGAGGCCATGTTTTGGTGAACACTGTTTCTGCCTCATTATCACTGAGTGCTTCGTAGACATAAAGATAGTTCATCCACCCAGGTAAAAACTACTGCTTGAATACATTCACCATGCTAGGCATTGGTGATTTCCAGAGACTTCATTAAATGACTGCACTCCAAAAGGAGCTCTGTTATCTTGAGAAGATCGTAAGCTCTGCTTTTTTTTTTTTTTTTCGGATACCAGAATATAAACTCAAAGAACAGAGATTTTTAAAAAATGTGAACATGACATACCTGCTGCTGCTAAGTCACTTCAGTCGTGTCCAAGGCTGTGCGACCCCATAGACGGCAGCCCACCAGGCTCCCCCATCCCTGGGATTCTCCAGGCAAGAACACTGGAGTGGGCTGCCGTTTCCTTCTCCAATGCATGAAAGTGAAAAGTGAAAGTGAAGTTGCTCAGTCGTATCCGACTCCTAGCAACTCCATGGACTGCAGCCTACCAGGCTCCTCCATCCATAGGATTTTCCAGGCAAGAATACTGGAGTGGGGTGCCATTGCCTTCTCTGCATGACATACCTAGAAGGTTTTATTACTGAAAATACTTAACCTTTCACACATTGATATTGACAATGCTCTTTGGAGTACCACACACTAGGTTCTCTCCTAGCAGTGCCTCCCACCATGAAACTCTCCAAGCCTCCATCATCTCCTTTGTAAGCAATATCATGTACCTCAGAGAATTGTTGCAAGGATTAGATGAGCTGATGCCTCTAAACTGCACACAGTATCTGGCACACAGCAGGTGCTCGGTAATGTGAAGCACATAGTAATTTCTAATTAAAGTGAAATAAGTTAAAATAATCAAAAGAATGGAATTTAAATTGTGAAGAAGGCTTCTTTCTGTTTGTTTCATTCCAGCTTTCCTTCCTGCATGACTTGGTTTGAAAGTCACTAAGTAGAGGTCCAGCAAGGCAGCGCCCCCCCACGTCTGGGAACTGTGGGTACAGGGTGTTGGAGCCCAGGAAAGATGAGGGCAGCAAGCTGGTCACTTACAGAGAACATGTGATAAGTAAACATCTTGAAGAAAATGGGAGCCAGGCTTCACACTGTAAAAGTAGGAAGTTATAAATATAGAAAATAAAGTAGAATGAATCCTGGGGTGTTGGATCTGGAATTGGAAGTATTCATATGAACTCATGATTTATATTGTATTTTTATTGTTGTTGTTCAGTTGCCAAATCACATCCAACTCTTCTCAACCCCATGGCCTGCAGCATGCCAGGCTTCCGTGTCCCTTACCACATCCCAGAGTTTGCCCAAGTTCATGTCCATTGAGTCGGTGATACCATCCAGCCATCTTATCCTCTGTTGCCTCTTCTTCTGCCCTCAATCTTTCGCAGCACCAGGGTCTTTCCCAATGAGTGGGCTCTTCGAATCAGGTAGCCAAAGTATTGGAGCTTCTGCTTTAGCATCATTCCTTCAAAAGAGTATTCAGAGTTGATTTCCTGTAAGATTGACCGGTTTGTTCTCCTTGCTCTCGAAGGGACTCTCAAGAGTCTTCTCCAGCACCATAGTTGGAAAGCATAAATTCTTTAGCACTCTGTCTTCTTTATTGTCCAGCTCTCACATCCATTCATGATTATTGGAAAGACCATAGCCTTGACTATATGGACCTTTGTCAGTAAAGTGATGTCTTTGCTTTTTAACACACTGTCTAGGTTTGTCATAGTTTTCCTACAAAGAACCAATTGTCTTCTAATTTCATGGCTGCAGTCACCATCCACAGACATGACATACCTAGAAGGTTTTATTACTGAAAATACTTAACCTTTCACACATTGATATTGACAATGCTCTTTGGAGTACCACACACTAGGTTCTCTCCTAGCAGTGCCTCCCACCATGAAACTCTCCAAGCCTCCATCATCTCCTTTGTAAGCAATATCATGTACCTCAGAGAATTGTTGCAAGGATTAGATGAGCTGATGCCTCTAAACTGCACACAGTATCTGGCACACAGCAGGTGCTCGGTAATGTGAAGCACATAGTAATTTCTAATTAAAGTGAAATAAGTTAAAATAATCAAAAGAATGGAATTTAAATTGTGAAGAAGGCTTCTTTCTGTTTGTTTCATTCCAGCTTTCCTTCCTGCATGACTTGGTTTGAAAGTCACTAAGTAGAGGTCCAGCAAGGCAGCGCCCCCCCACGTCTGGGAACTGTGGGTACAGGGTGTTGGAGCCCAGGAAAGATGAGGGCAGCAAGCTGGTCACTTACAGAGAACATGTGATAAGTAAACATCTTGAAGAAAATGGGAGCCAGGCTTCACACTGTAAAAGTAGGAAGTTATAAATATAGAAAATAAAGTAGAATGAATCCTGGGGTGTTGGATCTGGAATTGGAAGTATTCATATGAACTCATGATTTATATTGTATTTTTATTGTTGTTGTTCAGTTGCCAAATCACATCCAACTCTTCTCAACCCCATGGCCTGCAGCATGCCAGGCTTCCGTGTCCCTTACCACATCCCAGAGTTTGCCCAAGTTCATGTCCATTGAGTCGGTGATACCATCCAGCCATCTTATCCTCTGTTGCCTCTTCTTCTGCCCTCAATCTTTCGCAGCACCAGGGTCTTTCCCAATGAGTGGGCTCTTCGAATCAGGTAGCCAAAGTATTGGAGCTTCTGCTTTAGCATCATTCCTTCAAAAGAGTATTCAGAGTTGATTTCCTGTAAGATTGACCGGTTTGTTCTCTTGCTCTCGAAGGGACTCTCAAGAGTCTTCTCCAGCACCATAGTTGGAAAGCATAAATTCTTTAGCACTCTGTCTTCTTTATTGTCCAGCTCTCACATCCATTCATGATTATTGGAAAGACCATAGCCTTGACTATATGGACCTTTGTCAGTAAAGTGATGTCTTTGCTTTTTAACACACTGTCTAGGTTTGTCATAGTTTTCCTACAAAGAACCAATTGTCTTCTAATTTCATGGCTGCAGTCACCATCCACAGTGTTTTTAGAGCCCAAGAAGAGGCAATCTGTCCCTGCTTCCACCTTTCCCCCTTCTATTTGCCTTTTGCATTATCTAGAGATAAAGAAATTATCTCTAGGGGACGACAGAGGGTGACATGGTTGGATGGTATCACTGACTCGATGGACATGAGTTTGAGTGAACTCTGGGAGATGGTCATGGACAGGGAGGCCTGGCGTGCTGCGATTCATGGGGTCGCAAAGAGTTGGACACAACTGAGCAACTGAACTGAACTGAAATGTCATTGGGAGGCAACCCCAGACAAACAAATTGAGGGACATTTCAGAAAGTAACTGGCTTGTAATCTGTGAAAATGTCAAGATCCCAGAAGTCAAAGATAAACTCAGAAACTGAGCAAGTTTAAACAGACAGATGAGAAAGCTGCCCTTTCCTGCTTTCTGGCACTGTGCCCCAGGTCCATCTTGTCCAGCTAACCACAGTGACTCATGCTAGACTGGACCTTTTCCTCTGACGGACATTATTGAAACCACTGGTGACGCCCGTATGGGGCCCGAGGCCTAGATGGTGGAACACAGTCGGTGTGAGTCTCCTGATTTTGATGGTTTTCCTGGGGCTATTTAGGAGAATGTCCCTGTTCTTTGGAATTTCACACCAAAATATTCAGGGGTAAGATATTATAGCAGCAACTAACTTAACTTACTCTTAAATGGTTCTGGAGAAAAAGTTCTTTGTGCTATTTTTACAACCTTTCTCTAAATTTAAATAAATTCCATATGTGAAAAGGCTAGAAGCCAAGTCGTGGTGATGGTTGCATAACGTGAATGTCCTTAATGCCGCTGACTGTACACTCAAACCTGGTACATTTTTCAATATTTATTTATATTTATTTATTCGGCTGTGTCTGGTCTTCCTTGCAACACGCAGGATCTTTAGTTGTGGCACGTGGGGTCTAGTTCCCTGACCAGGGATGGAATGTGGGCCCCCTGCTTTGGGAGTGTGAAGTCCTAGCCCCTGGACCACCAGAGAAGTCCCTAAACTAGGGACTTTATGATACACTTTATGATACGTGTATTTTATCATGTTTTTTAAAACTAGAAACAATGGAAAATGAAGAATAGAGAATGAAATGACTGCTCGGGACACACATTGGAAGCTAGTTTGTCCTGCACACCAAAATTGTACCTGTGTGTGGAGAAGAATTTGATCAGGCTGGCACTTCCTGTGTCCTGCAGAAGGAAATTAAATCAATTACCCTACACAGTGTGCATTCTTGGGGCAGCATCACCCTTGAGGGTCGTCTGGAATTTTGTGGGAACGTTTTTCTTCTATTGTCACTATTCCTGGGGAAGGAGTTGCTGCTACTGCTAAGTCGCTTCAGTTGTGTCCGATTCTGTGCGACCCCATAGATGGCAGCCCACCAGGTTCCACCATCCCTGGGATTCTCCAGGCAAGAACACTGGAGTGGGTTGCCATATCCTTCTCCAGTGCGTGAAAGTGAGAGGTGAAAGTGAAGTCCCTCAGTTGCGACCCCATGGACTGCAGCCCACCAGGCTCCTCCGTCCATGGGATTTTCCAGGCAAGAGTACTGGAGTGGGGTGGAATTAAGGAGATGAATTCAGCTGGAGATGGTGGACTTCCTGCGTGTGGGGGCTGTACCTGGAGATAGAATTGCCTCCATGTTGCCGTGTATCTCAGATGTCTCATCAGATGTTCGCAAGGTGAAAAAAGCTTTTTATAACTTTCTCAGCCTAGAACTCCATTTGCACATAAATGCAAAGTACTTTTCCCCCACAATTTCCATATTCACTGAATTTTCCAAGAATGCAACTACCGTGTAAATTGAGAACACTCTACTTTGTTTTATTTGAGACTTTACCAAGAAGCTGCTAACTATTTGGGGAAAATGAGGTCACCTATGGCAAAGCCGCCTGCCTGTGGAATTGGAGTAGCCAATATATACACCTCCGTCACTCCAGTTTTGCAATTGTCATATATTATGCAACTATGTCACTGAGCTGGTGGAAGTCTTCTTTTAACTGCTTTACAACCCCCAAATTATCAAATTAGTGGAGAGATATGAATACAAAATGGAGAAGGCAATGGCACCCCACTCCAGTACTCTTGCCTGGCAAATCCCATGGACGGCGGAGCCTGGAAGGCTGCAGTCCATGGGGTCGCTGAGGGTCAGACACTACTGAGTGACTTCACTTTGACTTTTCACTTTCACGCATTGGAGAAGGAAATGGCAACCCACTCCAGTGTTCTTGCCTAGAGAATCCCAGGGACGGGGGAGCCTGGTGGGCTGCCGTCTCTGGGGTTGCACAGAGTCGGACATGACTGAAGTGACTTAGCAGTAGTAGCAGCATGAATACAAAGATCTAGCTTAATTTCTTTAAAATGATTCCTTTAAAATATTTCATGTGGGTGGAAGGGGGAAGGAGGTTCAAGAAGGAGGGGATACCTGTATACTTACAGCTGATTCACACTGTAGTAGAGCAGAAACCAACACAATATTGTAAAGCAAGTATTCTCCAATTAAAATTAAATTTTAAAAACAAAATATTTCATATGATTGTTATCACATGTATACTGAATTTTTCATTCAGTGTTAAGAAACACATTGTGAATTTGCATGTTGAGATTATTTATTCTTTGTATTGTGCTCAGTCACTCAGTGGTATTCAAACCCATGCACGGTAGCCCATCAGGCTCCTCTGTCCGTTGGATATCACAGACAAGAATATTGGAGTGACTGGCTGTTTTCTGCTCCAGGGGATCTTCCTGACCCAGGGATCAAACTTGGGTCTCGAACCTGGGTCTCCTGCATTGACAGGCAGATGCTTTACCACTGTGCCACCTGGGAAGCCTGTTATTTTTCAGTCTCCATCCCTAACTGTCCCCAGAGGTCTCCTGCAGACCCTCTGCACCCTACTGCTTCTCTTTCCAACCCAGTGTCCCCACCCATTATCTGCTGAAGCCCGAGTTCTCCAAGGTTCAGTTACTAAACAGTGAATTTTTATTGGTGTGTAGTTGATTTATAGTGTTATTATTTATAGTGTTTTATTAGTTTCAGGTGTACAGCAAAGTGATTCAGTTGTATTGATATATATATATATTCTTTATCAAGTTCTTTTCCATTATAGGTTATTAAAAGATAGTGACAATTGGTCCCTGTGCTATACAGTAGGACCTTGTTATTTATCTAATTTTTATAAAGAAGTGTGTATCTGTTCATCCCAAGCTCCAAATTATCACTTCCCTACTCCTTTCCCTTTTAGTAATTATAGTTTTCTTTCCTATGTTCTCCAGAGTGAATTTAACGAGATCAAAATAGGAGATATGTTTTTGGCAATTCACTGTCCCATGTCAAAAGGCAGCAAATTATTTTGAGAGTATCCTTAGAGGCGAATTCACAGTTTGCCTGTGAGAATATCATACTTTCTCATTTTCATCCATTTATAATTTGAGGAATCAGAGATCAAATTGGCAACATCCACTGGATCATGGAAAAAGCAAGAGAGTTCCAGAAAAATATCTATTCCTGCTTTATTGACTATGCCAAAGCCTTTGACTGTGTGGATCACAATAAACTGGAAAATTCTGAAAGAGATGGGAATACCAGACTACCTGACCTGCCTCTTGAGAAAACTGTATGCAGGTCAGGAAGCAACAGTTAGAACTGGACATGGAACAACAGACTGGTTCCAAATAGGAAAAGGAGGACATTAAGGCTGCATATTGTCACCATGCTTATTTAAAAAGTTGGCTTAAAGCTCAACATTCAGAAAACGAAGATCATGGCATCTGGTCCCATCACTTCATGGGAAATAGATGGGGAAACAATGGAAACAGTGTCAGACTTTATTTTGGGGGGCTCCAAAATCACTGCAGATGGTAATGACAGCCATGAAATTGAAAGGAAGGAAAGTTATGCCCAACCTAGATAGCATATTCAAGAGCAGAGACATTATTTTGCCAACAAAAGTCTGTCTAGTCAAGGCTATGGTTTTTCCAGTGGTCATGTATGGATGTGAAAGTTGGACTATAAAGAAGGCTGAGCGCTGAAGAATGGATGCTTTTGAAGTGTGGTGTTGAAGACACTTGAGAGTCCCTTGGACTGCAAGGAGATCCAACCAGTCCATTCAAAAGGAGATCAGTCCTGGGTGTTCTTTGGAAGGACTGATGCTAAAGCTGAAACTCCAGTACTTTGGCCACCTGATGCGAAGAGTTGACTCATTGAAAAGTTATGACCAACCTAGATAGTATATTCAAAAGCAGAGACATTACTTTGCTGACTAAGGTCCGTCTACTCAAGGCTATGATTTTTCCTGTGGTCTTGTATGGATGGGAGAGTTGAACTGTGAATAAGGCTGAGTTCCGAAGAATTGATGCGTTTGAACTGTGGTGTTGGAGAAGACTCTTGAGAGTCCCTTGAATTGCAAGGAGATCGAACCAGTCCATTCTGAAGATCAGCCCTGGGATTTCTGTGGAAGGACTGATGCTAAAGCTGAAACTCCAGTACTTTCGCCACCTCATGAGAAGAGTTGACTCACTGGAAAAGACTTTGATGTTTGGAGGGATTGGGGGCAGGAGGAGAAGGGGACGACCAAGGTTGAGATGGCTGGATGGCATCATGGACTCAATGGACGTGAGTCTGAGTGAACTCCAGGAGTAGGTGATAGACAGAGAGACCCGGCGTGCTGCGATTCATGGGGTCTCAAAGAGTTGGACACGACTGAGCGACTGAGTGAACTGAACTGATGGTGTCATAACTGATAAGGCTATTGCCTAAGAGATGCAGTATTATTACTGCTTCAGAAATTAGATCTGTCTTATGAGTATTTCATAGCTCTAATAACTCCTACTACCTTTCTGCAACTGGTGTTATAATTAGTAATTAAAGTGAGAGTCAAACTTGTATGTAGAACATTAGTTTTGCCTCTCCATCACTTAGCTCATGGCCTGGCACATAAAAGATGTTCAATAAGTATTTACTGTATGACAATCCAAGCCATAAATAGTTTATCTGAACAGTTTGAGTCCCAATATTTGTTTAGGGGTTTTCTTCAAGGGTCAGACAATAAATATTTTCAGACTGTCAGCCAAACAAGTAATGAGTGTGGCTATGTTCCAATAAAACTTACTGTATAAAAAACATGCAATCAGCGCAGGAGTTTTCCAATCTCTTAGTTTATTCTGTATCTACTTGGCTTAAGTCTTCAGTTAAAATTTCCTTCAAGAATAAAAGCAAATTAATCACCTACTTGCAAATATTTATTTTTTCAATTCTAATCAACTAACTCAAATAAGCAAGACATAATTACAACAAATACAACTCATGCAAACTCCACTCTTCCTCTCTGTTTTCTTTTCTCTTTTCTCTTTCCCTTTCCCTCTCTCTTCTAAGTGAAAATTGGAGACTCACTCAAACTGGGACAGAAGGGACTACACTAGCTAATGTTATCCCATAGTTTTTGTGAAAGAGAACACACACACACACACACGTAGCACTACCAGCCATCTGGTAATACGATGCAAATATCAGAGACTGAATTCAGGTAAATAAAGGCAAATGCAGAAGCTGCTCAAAGTACTAAATAAGCAAACAATTCAAACACATAAAGTCAGATACAGAATTTAAGAATTAATTTAGTTAGTGGTTAGGAGTGTGAGTTTGGAAATTGTGTGAATTGTTAAAGTGTCAGCTCCAGTGAAGCAGGTAATTTGCTTAAATCTTTTAAAGTAATAGTTTCCTCAACTGTAAATCGGGGGCAATAACAGCGCCAACCTCATAAAGTTGCTGCACTCAATAAAATATCAGCCATCCACCGGACTTTGAAAGAGCACACCTACATTTTATCCAGAGGAGGAAATGAGTACATCATTAAGCCTGAAAATAAAGGATTAATGAAGGAGAACTCTTAAATCTCCAAAAGTATGCTAAAAAGTACTTAAAAATATAACTTTGCTTACTGCCCCACACATTAACATTTAATTTCCTTCACCTTTCTGCTTACATAAACTGTACCATTTATTTTTATTTTATTAGATCATAACCCCTTTTTTGTAGTTTAATACAAGAAAAGTTTAAGAATCAATACTTTTCTCCTTAACAAAATATAACTAAGTAAGTCTGTCATCAAATATGTAACCTTTGGACCATAAATTTTATTGGCATAAGAGATTAAAAGGTTACTGGAAGCTAAATACTATTACTTGATATGCAGTATAATGATTGGTCTAAAGCACTGATCTGATTCACTTGCACTGTCCCCTCCAGGAGACAAGAGTATAATCTACTGTTTAAAAAAAATAAGAAGGAAAAGTATATTATCATAATTTTAGTTATACTTTATTACAATAAAAACTAGATTAAAATTTGTCCATGTGTAACAAGTTAACTGACTTCAGTATTTAATGATTTCTCCAAAATATTTATTTGTAAAATCTCTAGTTTGCCAAATTTTTGTTAAGAAACCAAATTCTCTAATTGTCCCAGCATCAAAATTTTAATACCTACTTCTGCCTTCAAAGTTGGGTATCAATGTCTGAGAGCAAAATCTGCTGAGATAGTTCTGAGCTTACTGAGGCATTGACAGAGGAAGGTCTGCATAAATGGGTTATCAGAAGACAAACGCTAGGAAAACAGCCAGGATGTGTGAGGCTTTACCTCCAAAAATGTACTACTGGGAAGGAACTGTTGCTAAAATAAAGTTGACCTTTCTTCCTTTGCATTTACAATTAAAACATGTTGCTTCCCACCCACCACCCCCCCCGCCCCAAATGTGTTTAACGGTCACATTTATTGAAATTCACTTTAAATAGTATAAAATTCTCTATTTTTAGTTTTATAGACAGAAACATTTTGACAAACACGTACAGTCTGACTGATCATCAGTATAACCAAAATACAAACTACAAAATATATATAACCAAAATACAAACTTCCATCATTCCAGAAAGTTTTCTCATTGCCCTCTGTGGTCCATGGCCCTTCCCTCCAACTATCAAATCCAATTTCTCATCCTATCATCCTGCCTTTCGAGGAAAGCAATGGCAACCCAATCCAGTACTCTTGCCTGGAAAACCCTATGGACAGAAGAACCTGGTAGGCTGCAGTCCATGGGGTTGCGAAGAGTCGGACACAACTGAGTGACTTCACTTTCAGTTTTCACTTTGATGCACTGGAGAAGGAAATGGCAACCCACTTCAGTGTTCTTGCCTGGAGAATCCCAGGGACAGAGGAGCCTAGTGGGCTGCCATCTATGGGGTCGCACAGAGTAGGACACAGCTGAAGCGACTTAGCAGCAGCAGCAGCATCCTGCCTTTTGAACACTGTCTCATGAGTGGGACATTGTATAGCCTATCTTCTTTTATCCAGCATGACAATTCTAAGATTTCATTCATCTTGTTGCATGTATCAGTTTATGTCTTTTTATAGCTGAACAGTACTTCATTCATCAACTGATAGACACTTGGGCCTGTTTTGGTAATTGCAAACAAAGCTGCTTTAAAAAGTTTAACTTAAAGGTCTTCGTGTGGACAAATATTTTAATTTCTGTTGGACAAACACCTAGGATTAGAGTGGCTATACACATGATAAGGATATATTTAACGATATAAGAAATCTTTTATTAAAAAGACAAAGATTGGTAACTTCACTAAAACAGGATACTAAATGGATGGTATACCATAGTTCTTATGAGAGAGACCACACCACTAATCCTGCAATGTATCAAGCTAAGGAGTACACTGTGTCCTAAGTCCCTTCAGTCACATCTGACTCTTTGCAATCCCATGGACTGCACTCCATCAGGCTCCTCTGTCCATGGGATTCTCCAGGCAAGAATACTGGAGTGGGCTGCCATTTCCTTCTCCAAGGGAATACACTGGTACTGTGTAAAATACAGATTACTTACATTGAACAAGAATCACTTAGATAATATATGCAAATTCCCCAGCACATGCCTGGTGCACAGTATACGCCCAATGACTGTTCTTTCTACATTGTTCAAATTCCCATTTTCTTAATGTTCTCAACTCGCCTAAACCCAAACTTACATAAACCTGCTGTGCTGCTAAGTTGCTTCGTGTCTGACTCTGTGCGACCCCATAGACGGCAGCCCAACTGGCTCCCCTGTTCCTGGGATTCTCCAGGCAAGAACACTGGAGTGGGTTGCCATTTCCTTCTCCAATGCATGAAAATGAAAAATGAAAGGGAAGTCGCTCAGTCATGTCCGACTCTTAGCGACCCCATGGACTGCAGCCTACCAGGCTCCTCCATCCATGGGATTTTCCAGGCAACAGTACTGGAGTGGGGTACCACTGCCTTCTCCACATAAACCTGCAGTTAAACGTAAATAACTGTTTGTTAAGTAAGCTATACAGAAGAAGAGACAAAAATTTCAACCACTGTTTTTTACTTATAATTTTATTTATTTTTGGCTGGGCTGGGTTTTTGTCACTGCACAGGCTTTTCTCTAGTTGCAGCTAGTGGGGGCTACTCTAGCTGTGGTGCACTGGCTTCTCACTGTGGCTTCTCCTGTTGGGGAGCATGGGTTTTAGGGTGTGCAGGCTTCAGTAGCCCACCACATGGGCTCAGGAGTCGTGGCTCCCAGGCTCTAAAGCACAGGCTCAGTAGTTGTGGTACATGAGCTCTCCTGATCCATGGCACAGGGGATCTCCCTGGACCAGGGATAGAACCCATGTCTCCTTGCACTTGGCAGATGGGTTCTTTACCACTAAGCCACAGGGAAGCCCTCAACTACTTTTGAAAGCAACACCAATTCCACTCAGTCCTTTAAGCTGTTCATTTATCAGTTGCAGAGGAGAAGCCTGTAACAGCAGCAGATCCCAAGTAATATCCATTGTGTGTGTACATATATGTATACACACACACCACATCTTCTTTATTCATCCATTTATGGACATGGCTTATTTTCATATCTTAGCTATTGTGAATATTTATTTCATATCTTGAATAATATGAATACTGGGATGCATGCATCTTCTTGGAAATTGAGTTTCTGTGTTTTTTTTTTAGGATATATATCCAGGAGTAGGATTGCTTGCTGGATCATATGGTAACTCTACTTTTTGAGGAATCTCTATATTGTTTTCCATAGTGACTATAATTTACATTCTAACCATCAGTGTCAGTTCAGTTCAGTCGTGTCTGACTCTTTGTGACCCCAAGAATCGCAGCACACCAGACCTCCCTATCCATCATCAACTCCCAGAGTCCACCCAAACTCATGTGCATCAGGTCGGTAATGGCATCCAGCCATTTCATCCTCTGTCGTCCCCTTTTCCTCCTGCCCCCAATCCCTCCCAGCATCAGGGTCTTTTGCAATGAGTTAACCCTTGTATCAGGTGGCCAAAGTATTGGAGTTTCAGCTTCAGCATCAGTCCTTCCAATGAACACCCAAGACTGGTCTCCTTTAGGATGGACTGGCTGGATCTCCTTGCAATCCAAGGGACTCTCAAGAGTCTTCTCCAACACCACAGTTCAAAAGCATCAATTCTTCGACGCTCAGCTTTCTTCATAGTCCAATTCTCACCTCCATACATGACCACTGGAAAAACCATAGCCTTGAGTAGACGGACCTTTGTTGGCAAAGTAATGTCTCTGCTTTTGAATGTGCTATCCAGGTTGCTCATAACTTTCCTTCCAAGGAGTAAGAGTCTTTTAATTTCATGGCTGCAATCACCATCTGCAGTGATTTTGGAGCCCCCAAAAATAAAGTCTGACACTGTTTCCACTGTTTCCCCACATATTCCCCATGAAGTGATGGGACCGGATGCCATGATCTTCATTTTCTGAATGTTGAGCTTTAAGCCAACTTTTTCACTCTCCTCTTTCACTTTGATCAAGAGGCTCTTTAGGTCCTCTTCACTTTCTGCCATAAGGGTGGTGTCATCTGCATATCTGAGATTATTGATATTTCTCCCGGCAATCTTGATTCCAGCTTGTGTTTCTCCCAGTCCAGCGTTTCTCATGATCTACTCTGCATAGAAGTTAAATAAACAGGGTGAGAATATACAGCCTTGACGTACTCCTTTTCCTATTTGGAACCAGTCTGCTGTTCCATGTCCAGTTCTAACTGTTGCTTCTTGACCTGCATACAGATTTCTCAAGAGGCGGGTCAGGTGTTTTGGTATTCCCAACTCTCAGAATTTTCCACCGTTTATTGTGATCCACACAGTCAAAGGCTTGGGCATAGTCAATAAAGCAGAAATAGATGTTTTTCTGGAACTCTCTTGCTTTTCCCATGATCCAGCAGATGTTGGCAATTTGATCTCTGGTTCCTCTGCCTTTTCTAAAACCAGCATGAACATTAGGAAGTTCACAGTTCGTATTGGCTGAAGCCTGGCTTGGAGAATTTTGAGCATTACTCTACTAGCATGTGAGATGAGAGCAATTGTACGGTAGTTTGAGCATTCTTTGGCATTGCCTTTCTTTGAAATTGGAATGAAAACTGACCTTTTCGAGTCCTGGGACCACTGCTGAGTTTTCCAAATTTTCTGGCATATTGAGTGCAGCACTTTCACAGCATCATCTTTCAGGATTTGAAACAGCTCCACTGTAATTCCATCACCTCCACTAGCTTTGTTTGTAGTGATGCTTCCTAAGGTCCACGTGACTTCACATTCCAAGATGTGTGGCTCTAGATTAGTGATCACATCATTATGATTATACAGTGGAAGTGAGAAATAGATTTAAGGGCCTAGATCTGATAGAAGAGTGCCTGATGAACTATGGAATGAGGTTCGTGACACTGTACAGGAGACAAGGATCAAGACCATCCCCATGGAAAAGAAATGGAAAAAAAGCAAAATGGCTGTCTGGGGAGGCCTTACAATTAGCTGTGAAAAGAAGAGAGGTGAAAAGCAAAAGAGAAAAGGAAAGATATAAGCATCTGTATGCAGAGTTCCAAAGAATAGCAAGAAGAGATAAGAAAGCCTTCTTTTGGATCAATGCAAAGAAATAGAGGAAAACAACAGAATAGGAAAGACTAGAGGTCTCTTCAAGAAAATTAGAGATACCAAGGGAATGTTTCATGCAAAGATGGGCTCGATAAAGGACAGAAATTGTCTGGACCTAACAGAAGCAGAAGATATTAAGAAGAGGTGGCAAGAATACATGGAAGAACTGTACAAAAAAGATCTTCACGACCCCATAGACTAGTCAGACCCTTATTGGCAAAGTAATGTCTCTGCTTTTTAATACGCTGTCTAGGTTGGTCACACCTTTCCTTACAAGGAGCAAGTCTTTTAATTTCATGGCTGCAGTCACCATCTGCAGTGATTTTGGATCCTCCCAAAATAAAGTCTGTCACTGTTTCCCCATCTATTTTCCATTAAGTGTTGGGACAGGATGCCATTATCAGATTAAGAAACACAAACTACTATGTACAAAATAGATAAACAACAAAAGTATATTGTGTAGTACTGAGGAGTATAACCATTATATTCTGATAACTGTTAATGGAAGATAAATTTTAAAATATTGTATCACTATACTGCACATCTGAAACATAATACTGTAAATCAACTATACTTCAATCAATAGGTAATATAAATGAATTAATTAAAATGCAATTGATGACTAAAATAAATGAATGCAATACATCCCACATGCAGGTAACATTTCAGGTGAGCGTCACCATCTTGTGTTCAAAGAGAGTAATTGCAGAACCAAATGTATTGGCAAATATAGAACACAGATGATAACAGAGACCAAAGTATGAGATCTAAAATCCATTTTTCAAATTTACTCTAATGTATACATCAATAATTACTGCATACAAAGTTTACACTGTTCATGTTTTATGATTATAATACTTCCAAATTTACCTGTATTTCAAATTAGATGACACATATCTTAAGAACTGAATTTTCTTATATGCCCCTGTCTGATACTTTTGTTAACCACTTCCAAAGACACAAACACAAAATAAAACAGAATGCCAGACCAAAATATGGCATATTACTGTTAACCCTCTATAAGCACTTTAAAAATAATCACCAAGCTAGCTCTTCTGTTTGACTTTAAAATAGTCAAAAAATGGCTCCAGATTTAGTTCTTGGCTACACTTAACATTAGTTCCCAAACATGAGATTCTATAGGTATTAATAATCCAAGAGAAGACTTTTCAACTTTAAAAATGATTCAATTCTAAATAATCATAGTCAGACATTTCTGGTGTAACTCATAATTATTTTTACATTAATAGAAGGTTTTAAACAGCATAGTAAATAGACCAAAATATTACAGGCTGAACAGACAACTATGAAAAGAGAAAATATGCAGCTCAACAAGTTTTCCTATTTTAAAGAGTAATAAATTTTCAGGGAAGAAGTTAAGGTGTTTTTCAACTGTCAGCTAAGTTTTCTATTTCACAACAGTACCTTTAAGGCTGATTTATGGCTCTCCCCCCACCTTCATTTTCTGACAATCAAGTGGTTAAAAAGAAAAGTCACTTTTGCACCTGGATGATATTTGCCTACTTTATAACCTGTATGAAGAAAGGAACTTTTCAAAAACAAGAACATTTGAAAAGGTGATACCTGAAAAAACACTTAAAAAGAAAAAAAAAAAGAGCATAAAACCTCAAAAGACAAAACAAAAACTCCAGAAATTTGTTTGGTAAATATCACCCCTTAAATGCAGCATTTGGAATCTCTATTACTATTTCTGTGTCACAAAATAAAAGAACTGAGAACCTTAAAGACATATTACAGATTGTGTAGTACATCTTTGACAGGTACAGAAATAGAGGTCCAAAGAGGCTAAATAATTTCAAAGAATACACTGTTTGAGAGCAACAGAGCTTGAGTTAGAAACCAAGATCTTTTTGTATCAGTCATATTTCCCGCCCCCATAGGCTCATTTTGAGATATAATTTACGTACCATAAAATACACTCATTTAAAGTGTACATTCAATATTTGTAGTATAACCATCTAGTTTTATAATATTTTCAGAATCTGAAAAATTTCCCTTAGCAGCTTTGTTGTCAGTCTCTTCTCCCACGCCTATTTTTGTTCAGTCGCTAAGTCATGTTCAACTTTTTTTGACCCTATGGACTACAGTACACCAGGCTTCCTTGTCGTTCACTATCTCCTAGAGTTTGCTCAAACTTATGTCCATCAAGTCGGTGATGCCATCCAACTTTCACCCCCTTCTCCTGTTGCCCTCAATCTTTCCCAGCACCAGGGTCTTTTCCAGTGAGTCAGCTCTTTGCATCAGGTGGCCAAAGTACTGGAGCTTCAGCTTCAGCACTAGTCCTTCCAAAGAATATTCAGGGCTGACTTTAGGACTGACTGGTTTGCTCCTGCTGTCCAAGGGTTAGCATCAGACAATAATCTGCTTTTTATTTTTATAGGTCTGACTTCTCTAGAAATTTCATACAAATGGAATAATACAATATATAATCTTTTCTACTTTCTTTTACTTAGAGAAATATCCTATATTTCATTCATGTTGTGTGTATAAGTTATTCATACCATTTTTATTGAAGTATAACTGACTTCCAATATTATATTAGGCTCAGGTATACAAAATAGTGACTTGGCATTTTTATAC
Source organism: Madoqua kirkii (assembly GCA_006408675.1). Lineage (NCBI taxonomy): Eukaryota > Metazoa > Chordata > Mammalia > Artiodactyla > Bovidae > Madoqua > Madoqua kirkii. The sequence goes on along the minus strand of SJYC01130820.1, from coordinate 6,003 downwards.
ATTATGTAATGATCATCATAGTAAATCTACTTAATGCCATTACATAAAGTTATAACAATGTTATTGACTATATTTCCTATGCTATACAATTATATCTTTATGACTTATTTATTTTATACCTGGAAGTTTATAACCCTTAATCTTCACTTATTTCACCTATCCCCTCACTCCTCTCTACTCTGCTGGTAAGTCACTTCAGTCGTGTCCTACTCTGTGCGACCCCATAGACGATAGCCCACCAGGCTCTCTCGTTCCTGGAATTCTCCAGGCAAGAATACTGGAGTGGGTTGCCATTTCCTTCTCCAATGTATGAAAGTGAAAAGTGAAAGTGAAGTTGCTCAGTCGTGTCTGACTAGTAGCGACCCCATGGACTGCAGCCCACCAGGCTCCTCTGTCCGAGGGATTCTCCAGGCAAGAGCACTGGAGTGGGGTGCCATCGCCTTCTCCCTCTACTCTAGCAACCACTAGTTTATTCTTCATATCTATGAGTGTGCCAGTATCATATTGTTTTGATTACCACATTTTGTAGTATAGTTAGAAATCAGGGAGCATGATGATTGCTACTTGGTTTTTCTCACACAAGGCTGCTTTTCAGGTTTCACATGTAAGTGAAATATAGTATTTATCTTTCTGACTTTCTTCATTTACCATAACATACTATAGGTTCATCCAAGTTGTCCCAAATGGCAAGATTATAGTTTTTATGGCTTAGTAATATTTCGTGTGTGTATGCATGCGTGCATGCTCAGTCGCTCAGTTATGACTGACTCTTGTGACTTCAAGGACTATGGTCTATTAGGCTCCTTTGTTCACAGAATTTTCCAGGCAAAAATACTGGGTGAGTTGCCATTTCCTACTCCAGGTTATCTTCCAGACTGAGGGATCAAACCCCCATCTCCTACATTGGCAGGTGGATTCTTTAGCACTGAGATAAGCTAGGAAGCTCCTATGCATATGTGTATACAGTATCTACAGCTCATGTCTTCTTTATCCACTCACTTATCATCGAGCACTTACGTTGCTTCCATTCCTTGGCTGTTGTAAATAATGCTGCAATAAGCACTGGGATGCATCTCTCTTCTTATATCAGGTTTCTGTTTCTCAAATAAATACTGAGAAGTGGAATTTCTGAGTAATATGGCAGTTTGTATTTAATCTCTACTAATACCTGTTATCTTCTTTATCATAGCGTTCTGAGAGGTACAAGGCAATATCTCGTTGTGGCTTTAATTTGCAGTTCCCTGATGACTATGATGTTGAGCATTGTTTCATGTATCTGTGGGTCATCTGTGTCCACTTTGGAAAAATGTGTATTCTTTGCCCAGTTTTTAACTGAGTTGTTTACTGATGTTGACTTGTATCAGTTCTTTGAACATTTTGAATACTACTCCCTTATTGGATATATCATTGCTAATATCTTCTCCCATTCAGCCAGTGGTAGCCTTTTCATTTTATTGATAGTTTTTTTTCACTGTGCAAAAGCTTTTATTTTGATGTAGTCCCATTTGTTTATTTTGCTTTTGTTGCCTTTGCCTCAGAAGGTAGATTCAAAAAATATTGCTAAGACCAATCTTAAAGAACTTACTATGCTTTCTTCTAGGACTTTTGTAATTTTAGGTCTTATATTTTAATCTATTTTGAGTTTATTTGCACTTAGTATAAGAAAGTGATCCAGTTTGATTCTTTCACATGCTGCTGTCCAGTTTTCCCAACTTCATTTATTGAAGAGACTATCTTTTCCCCACTGTACATTCTTGACACCACTCACATAATTAAGTGACTACACAAGCACAGGTTTATATCTAGGTTCTCTATTTTGCTCCATTGATCTATACATCTGTTTCTGTGCCAGTATTATATTGTTTTGATTACTACATTTTGTAGTATAGCTAGAAATCAGGAAGCATGATGATTGCTACTTGGTTCTTCTCTCACAAGGCTGCTTTGGCTATCCTTTATGAGTTTATACAAATTTTCAGGATTATTTGTTCTAACTCTATGAAAAATTCCCCTGGAATTTTGATAGGGATTGACCCTGAGACTGATGTGGATAGTAGGGATATTTTAAAATATTAATTCTTTTAATCCATAAGCACAGTATATCTTTCCCTTTGAGTCATATTTGATTTCTTTCATTAACATCTTATAACTTTTAGAATACAGGTCTTCACCACCTTGTTTAAATTAATTTCTAAGTATTTTATTTTCGATGTGATTGTAAATGGAAGAGCCTTCTTAGTTTCTCTGATAGTTTTTTGTTAATATATAGAAATGTAACAGATATTTGTATATTAATATTGTATCCTATTAATTTACTAAATTCATTAATTCTAATACTTTATTTGGTGGAGTCTTTGGGGTTTTCTATATACAATATCATGCCATCTGTAAAATGGTGACAGTTTTAACATCTTGCTTTCCAATTTGAATGCTTTTTATTTTCTTTCTCTGAAATTGTGGTATCTACAACAAAGGTAAGATTTCTGAAGATGCAATAAAGGTACCATATGAAATAAAACAAAATGCCAAGCCTGGAGGACATAAAGACTGGTTTGTGAAGCGGAATGTAAAAATAAGACACAGAATACAGTTTTCAAATATAAAGAACTACATAGAAGAGGTAATAAAAACTGTTCTTTATAGCATTTTGGAGTAGAATCAGGCTGGTATGTAGACGTTTTAGGCAGAAAAACAGCTGCTTATTCAGTAGAATAAAGAGTTCCCTAGTAGTGTGAGTCAAAGATAAAGTGGTCTATTTCACAAGTTAACATACTCCTCATCAGTATAGGTGAGTAATAAACAAGAATGGAGAAATGAGGGGTAGAAATTTTATAACAGGGTCAATATATCAGAAGCATAACTAGACTATTAAATTGTCCAAGTTCTCTAATCTTAAAAAAAATAATTTTTTTAGAATGTGTGTATCAAGGACAATATGTACTTTATTATTACGCTAACAGAAGATTTAGTTCACTTCAGTCGCTCAGTCGTGTCCGACTCTTTGCAACCCCGTGGACTGTAGCCTGCCAGGCTTCTCCATCCATGGGATTTTCCAGGCAAGAATACTAGAGTGGGTTGCCATTTCCTTCTCCAGAGGATCTTCCCAACCCACGGATCGAACCCAAGTCTCCCTCATTACAGGCGGGCGCTTTACCATCTGAGCCACCAGAGAAGCCCTAACAGACGATTAAACATACTCTTATTTGCATGCTGACATAATCAAATGTTATTTACTAAAAAGTGAAAGTTGCTCAGACGTGTCCCCATGAACTATACAGTTCATGGAATTCTCCAGGTGAGGATACTGGAGTGGGTAGCCTTTCATTTCTCCAGGGCATCTTCGCAAGCCAGGGATCGAACCCAGGTCTCCCACACTTCAGGTGGACTCTTTACCAGCTGAGCCACTAGGGAAGTCCAAGAATACTGAAGTAGCCCATCCCTTCTCCAGTAGATCTGACCCAGGAACTGAACTGGAGTCTCCTGCGTTGCAGGTGTATTCTTTACCAACTGAGCTATCAGGGAAGGCTGCAGGCACACTGGGGCACACATAAACAAATGAAAAAGCAAAATCAGGTACAAAGTAGCTATCTGTGATTACAGAGTCTAACTCTTCAAAATTTAAACATCAAGTCTGAAAATCTCTACAGTGAAAACACAACAAAGGTCTTTCAACTCACAATCATAGAAAGCAAAAAAACAATATAACCTTAAGACTGAGATGTCATAAATACTATTTTTTCATATAATAAAAATTTTGCTTCTATATTTATGGATTTTGGTAAGTCATTCAGTTGGAAAAATAATGATTTAGCCCAAGAAAATTTATTTTTAAAGATGAAATATTAAAAAAGCTCAAGAAGATATTGAAGGTACTTTAAAGAACAAAAAGTTAATATAGTCCCTCTACTATTACTGGTTTAACCTCAGCATATTGACCCATATTTATGGGTCATATATATTTATGAAATTATATATTTAAACAACCTTTAGAAAAATGTTGTGGTTCTTGTGTGAACAATGGACATTACAGACTTTAGTAAACTGCTAATAGCTTACAAGGATAGACCAATGGTCAGTAAACTTTCTGCAAAGTTACAAGTGATAATTTAAGCTTTATAAGTCATAGGTCTCTACCATAACTACTAAGCAGTGCAAATGAAATCACAGACAATACATCAAAAATTAGTGTAACTTAGCTGCTATATTCAGAGAAGGCAATGGCATTGCCACTCCAGTACTCTTGCCTGGGAAATCTCATGGATGGAGGGGCCTGGTGGGCTACAGTCCATGGGAGTCCCTAAGTGTCAGACACGACTGACCGACTTCACTTTCACTTTTCACTTTCATGCACTGGAGAAGGAAATGGCAACCCACTCCAGTGTTCTTGCCTGGAGAATCCCAGGGACGGGGGAGCCTGGTGGGCTTCCATCTACGGAGTCACACAGAGTCGGACACAACTGATGCAACTTAGCAGCAGCAGCTGCTGCTATATTTAAAATGGATAACCAACAAGGTCCTACTGTATAGCATGAGAACATTGATCAATGCTATGTCGCAGCCTGGATGGGAAGGGAGTTTGGGGGAGAATGGACACATGAATGTGTATCCATGTATAGCTAAGTCCTCTGCTGTGTAGCTAAAACTATCACATTGTTAAATGGTTATATTCCAATATAATACAAAAAGCTTTAAAATCTGAAAAAAAATAGTGTAACCTTCCTTGTACCAGTAAAGCTTTATTTATGAGGCCTGAAATTTGAATTTCATATCATTTTCCCATCACAAAAATTACCTTTTTTGTCAACCATTTAAATAAGTAAAAACCATTCTTAGATCATGAGATGCAGAATAACAAGTGATAACAGATCTGGCACACAGGCCATAATTTGCTGACCCCTGGGAAGGACAGTCTTTATCTTAATCTCTAAATGAGACATGACTCACATATGCATACAACCTCTGACAAAATTCCGTTCCCCCATTCCTGAAGCTGAAACCCTTGTTAACTGCTGCCAGAATAAATATACTGAAAACACTTAATGCTTTAAAAAAAAACAAAAAAACCCACACACAAACAGCAACAATAACAAAACTACTTCTGTCTTACAAAATGATGGTAAAGCTGAAATTGGAAAATGACCTGGCAAGAAGCCTCCCACATCTGACCACACTGTGGCTCACCTTCTAACACTCTAAGACTCTCCATATCATTTTGATAAATATTAAAGATCAAAAAGTGAAAAGGAAAGTCGCTCAGTTGTGTCTGACTCTTTGTGACTGCATGGACAGTAGCCTACTAGGCTCCGTGGTCCATGTGATTTTCCAGGCAAGAATACTGGAGTGGGCTGCCATTTCCTTCTCCAGGGGATCTTCCCAACCCAAGGATCAAACCCGGGTCTCCTGCATTGCAGACAGACGCTTTACCGTCTGAGCCACTAGGGAAGCCCAAAGATCAAAAAGCATCCTGTAAATACTTACAGGAAAGTAAAGAATTGTGATTCATTTAAACTTTTAATGTTTCTTAGATCAAGCAGCTTGTTTTTTAGTTCTGACTTATCTGAGAACAGCAGTAACAAATGAATAGGACTTTTAATTTATAACTAGGAAGGGTGGAGAGGAAAATTCTTCACAAATATATTTTTAACCTGTCTGAAGGTATTTCTAAAATACATATTCATTTGAAAATTGGAAGCTACATATATTTAGCTTCTCATCTGCTGACATTTCTAAACATGCAAATTTTTCCATGTTACAAAGATATCAATAAAGTCAACTTTTAATTTATAGTATTTAAGAAATAAAAATATTATGCTATATTTAACCAATCAACCTGCCTTTCAGAAAAACTGGGAGGAACATTAATTCCAGTTTATAACTTCCATGAGTTAAAATACTAAGTTAGAAAATAATTTTGCATACTGAATCACTCATGACCTCTACATAACCTGTCTCTTATACACATCTCATCTTATAACTTTTAGAATACAGGTCTTCACCACCTTG
>SJYC01130819.1:0-30461 GCA_006408675.1 Madoqua kirkii | reverse complement strand
ATAACTTACGAGAATGTCCTCAATTGAGCAATCTCTTCCATAGATGGCTTACAGCATAATTTTTAAAATTCTACAAATTTACTATTATAAGAAAACTAGGTTTCAGGCTAAATATAATAATTATAGTAGTAATCATTATTGAGAGCCTGTTATATACCAAGCATCAGTACTAAAAGCAGCCATACCAAGCATCAGTACTAAAAGTAGCCAAAGGGACTATATTTTAAAATATTCATAAAATTAAACCATTCTGAACCTTGTTTAACATTAGGGTAAGAAAACATGATCATTTCTTCCTTAATATCCAACACAAATGCATGAAATACCATGGATTGAACACTATACTCTTCTAAAGGCGCTATGTAAGCTACAGCCTAACAAAGAACAATATAAACTCCCAGAGTTTGAGCTTTAAACCATTATTTGGGCATCAAAAATAATTGTTTGTTGCTCTGTTTCCTGATGTTGTGTAAATCCAGGCCATCATCAATCTAAAGACAATGCAATGACCTGACATCACAGTCTCATTTATCTTCATCTGTCCTTCACATGCTGTCATTCTTAATGTAAAATGGACTCTAAAGGATGCAACTTCTCTTCACTCATCTAAAAGCTGAAAGAGGAGGGTAAGTGGGTAAAAGGTCTATGGTGGCTTCAGTATACCACTGGAGACTCCAAGCAATCACTTCACTCAGCCTAGAGAGCTACATTGCAGCTAATGTGCTTAACATGTAAACATGACATAGCAGGAAGTAGGATAATGTGATTCTTGAGGTATGTGTCTCACTTCCCTTGCTGAATCCTCAGGAAACTCCAGCTGTAGTATCCTTAGGCTATATGGAACTGAAATATTATCCAAAAAAGATGCTAAAAATGCACAATATATGGGACATAGAATGATATCAATTTCACGTCCTTGACAGTCCAAGAATTCTTTCCATTCCAATATACTAACTTAAGGTCATCATGATACAGAGGTTGTAAGTCAACAGGCAACAGGATTGTAAAGTATGCAAGCTAATTACAAGACCAAACACCTTAATTAAATGTACCCAAGTTATACTAACTGCATCATATCTTTCATATTAGAACAACCCTTTTTCTTTTCAGATTTACATCAAAAAAAAATCTCTACCTTTCAGCATCAGCACAGAAAATTTACTTTAATTCTCCTGCCGCCTGTTCTCTTCCTACTACTGTTTTTCCCAGATAAGACAGGTGGTGAAAACTACGTCTATTCATTTCATAATAGGAAGTTGTTCTTTGTTAAATCATCTCTTAAGACTGTTTTGCTTCTAACAACACATTCAGGGCACATTTTGAAAACCATGTTCTAATCACACATGTGCTAAAACCGTTTTTTTCCAAAAGTACTATTAAATAATACACAAATAATATAATAGTTCATTAAAAAATCTAGAAAATACACCTTTGATATAGCTTATATCTGAGTAATAAGAGAAGTATAGTTAATAAAAAATTCATACTAAATATGAATATGGAATTCTACCTGAAATAGAAAATGTTTAAAACATTTTTACAAAAATCACTGACTATTTAAAGTACTGTCTTTTGCACAACTACAGAACATATGCAAAACATTTAGACCATGGTTCAATGTACTAAATTCAGAGTTGTACTTGAAAGCACAGCATGTATCATTTGATGATCCTGAAGCCATTGTTTTATCACAAAATATTTTTTCTATTTACCAATTTTGCTTTGCTGCCAGTCATAATTATATAATTTCATCTATTACAAATTAGATACTACTGATTTTGAAAAATTTGAGTAGTAAAGGCCTTTAGATCCCTCTGACCTAGAAAATTAAGTTTCAGCATAGAATTACAAACACTCTTAATATCTTAATTTAAATATGTTCATCTAAGATTAGTTTGGTAAAAAAATATTTCTAAATTTAAAAAATAAATCAAAGTATATATGTATGTGTGTGTATATGATGCATGCATACACACAAACATACATATAAGTACACATATATACACACATGTGTTTGTATATGTTTGCATATACATACACAAACATTCTTCTCTGATGCATCTAGAAGCAAAGGTTAATTAGTCAAAAGTCATTACCAGTGTGTAACAATACTGGCACTTAAAACACACATATAAGCACACATATATACACATATGTGTTTGTATATGTTTGCATACACATACACAAACATTCTTCTCTGATGCATCTAAAAGCAAAGGTTAATTAGTCAAAAGTCATTATCAATGTGTTACAATACTGGTACTTAAAACACCCATTTTCAACAATTAGGTGATTTTAGAACCAAGACGTTAAGTTAATATTTTATAAAAGATCAAAAACATGACAAGAATTTTGGCAAGGTATTTCCCAAACTTTAATTTCTCAAAGTCTGTGATACTACAGATTGCCACTTATGAGTTGCGATAATAAAACAGAGCATCTCCATCCAAAGGCAAATATTATTAGCAAGCAATAAACACACTGAAAACAATGCAAAAAGAAATGTATAAAAGAACCACTTCCCTCCCTTCAATCTCCCATCTCTGGAGACAAGTTCTGCCCAAAGTGGTTAAGCATTTTCTTCAAGAGAGCAAAGATATCCACAGACAAAAGTATGCCTAAAAGAATGGAAGTCATCTAACATTACCTCTGTCTATTGGTATTTGACGTATTCTAAAATGAAAGTGAATAAAGGTCCAAAACCTTAGAGTGACACAAGATAACTTGTAATCTCTAGGTTTATCTTAAAAACTTCTTTAGGTCTTTTCTACCAGGTGGAGGTAAAAATAGGATAAATTTCACCTCAACGCAAAACACAAGAGGTTGAGGTTCAATGTAGGTCTTATAGAGCAAAAAGTTAGCAAAAGAGATGACACCAACAATTTCACTGTATTAAACAACACTGTATTATTTAAACACTGTATTAAACAACCACCATACTTATAAAGACACGAAAAACGTATCCTTTAAATAAAGGAGTTTAAATTCATTTATCCATTTCTACTTTAAGAGAGATTACATGTATAACTGAATATATATCTGGACAAGGCAAGGCATAGAAATACTCCATGTGAAGACAGACTCCACAGAAAAGAATATTTCAAAGGAGCAGGTTTGTACCCAGTCAAATAAATGGCAAAGATAAGCTGGTCTCTGTGAAAGTTAGAAGTTATTCTTAGTGTGCAGAAGAGAACTTGCATAGGGGCTGGAGAAGAAACTGAAGAGTACAGTGGCAGGAAGAATTCTAGCTCAGTCAAGATGCTACTGTGAAGGGCTTTGCAAATGTAAAACAGTCCTGAACCAGCTGACTAGAAGGTGAAGAGACTTTCCTTGATGAACCTAACTTGATCAGGTGCAACTTAAAATGACAATAACTAGGCTTTTTCTGGCAATAGAAATTTAAAGCATAAGATGGATAAAATATGATGGAGATTTTCCATTGCTATCTTGGGACAATGGAAGGGGCCATGCAAGTTTCAAGGCACTGAGAGTGGTTCCTAGGTGACAGCTAGAAAGGAAACTTAGTTCTTAGGTCTACAATCACAAGAATTGAATGCAGCCACAATTCAGTGAGGAATACCAACTAAGGACAAGAACATAGTTGGCCAACAACTTGTTGAGTTCCTGAGCAGACAATCTCATCATGCCATGCCCAGGTTTTCACTTACCTAGAGAAACAGTAATAAATATTGTATGAAGCTGTTAAATTTGAGGTAACTTGTTACACAGTAAGACAAACTTAATACATGCACTAATCAAGTTCAATCATATAGCTTGATTTAGAAGAACCCAAGAAGTTTACAGTAAGCCCAAATCCTACTTCAAGAAATGTGTTCAACATCAATGACATACAACACTAAAATACCAAAGAGGGCCATTAGATTAGACACTACAGGGAAAGAAATCTAAGAAAATTTTCAAGCTTACTAGCCACAGTAACTAGGAGACAAAGATCATAAAAACAATATTACCAGGAAAAAGATGATTCCTCTAGAGTCACTGAAACCAAAAGGTGGGATTACCATAGGTCACTCAGTTGTGTCCGACTCTTTGCGACCCCATGGACTGTAGCCTATCAGGCTCCTTCGTCCACGGGACTCTCCAGGCAAGAGTGCTGGAGTGGATTGCTATTTCCTTCTCCAAAGGTGGGATTAGGTCAACTTTAAGGTCTCTTTTAGCACTTTCTATAATTCTTGTTAAGATACAGTCCTATCTTTTTTAACAGACATGAGAGATGCCTGGGTATGAACCCAAATCCTACAGATCTTCATAACTCAACCAGCTTCTTATAAAACACTGAATCAGGAAGGGAACAATTTAATTTATTAAGGTTCAAAGCTTTCTCATCTGCATTCAACCAAAGGACTTCATAACACAGCAAAATACCAAACTGAATGAAAGCAAGGCTTTCTTCCCATATAAAACCTATCTTCATATTTTCAAAAAGATGATTTTTTAAATCCCATATTTAAAACTGAAAGTCTGTATATATGTGCACAAGGAGGAAAAAGTTTATAAGGTCATGTACATGAGGCAATAACATTAACAAAAGCTGATAAACTGGTTGATGCCCTGGGAGTAAATTTTTATGCTCAATTTAGACCTGTGTTAAAAAATTATACATTAAGTATAAATTAGGCTCTTAAAATTTAAGTAAACTCATTTGTTAAAACATAACTTGGGAGAAAAATAGTGGTAGCAATCAGTTCAGTTCAGTCGCTCAGTCATTTCCGACTGTGACCCTATGAACTGTAGCACGCCAGACCTCCTTGTCCATCACCAACTTCTGGAGTTCACCCAAACTCATGTCCATTGAGTTGGTGATGCCATCAAACCATCTCATCCTCTGTCGTCCCCTTCTCCTCCTGCCTCAATCTTTCCCAGCATCAGAGTCTTTTCAAATGAGTCAGCTCTTCACATCAGCTAGATAGTATTAATTTTGCACCTATATAGCTTAATTTAACAGTATCACCTAAGTAACTTCTTAAGAGAAATAAAACCCATTATCACTTTGATTCTATTTACTCTGAGAGCAATTGTTAGGTCAGGACTTCTAGAAAACTGTTGAAAATAACTTGAATCTAACTAGTTAGTGAATATCCAGAATTTTATCCTAATATGAATAAAAATATTAAAAAAAAAACTTCTCAAAATACATCAGATGAAACACAAAACGAATTTCAGAACTTCAATACCATAGGGAATTATATTGAGAGTTTAATGCAACAATGAGGGAGGAAACTCTAGGGATAATAAAATAGTTTCATTAATACCAAACCATAAGCAATAAAAACATAAACAAAACTTCTCTGTTCTCTTCATTTCCTTTAGTTTAAGATCTTTCAGTATCCTCTAAATGACAAACTGATTAAAAAGTAGTTTGACAGAAAAGAAAAAAAAAAAGAACCCAATATAATCAAATGATCCAGTTCTTGATTATACAGCACCCACAGAGCCTTCTTTCCTTACCTTGTCTATCCTATCTGGACGATTGGTAGCTGCCAAAATTGTCACATTCTTTAACTGTTCAATGCCATCCATTTCCGTCAAGAGCTGAGCCAAGACACGATCAGCTACATTCCCAGCACCTGAAGAACTGATTTTTAAAAACACAATTTAAAAAATCTATTTACCTATCCCCAGTCTACTATCTTAAAAAAACTGTGTATTCTGTACCAAGAAACATTATGTCTTTTTCAAATTATAAAATGCATGCTTCAGAATTCATTACTTGCTGAATTATCATATTCAAGAACTAACTAGATTGAAATAATTTCTTTTCCTCCATCATCAAACATTATTTTCTCCCTAAGAATGAAATGCTAAAAAGCATCAAATATGAAAGATCTGGGAAGTAAGATATAAGATTATTTTTTAAAGGTTCATCAAATACATAATTACTTAATTGATATTTACATTTTATATGGCAATTAAACTGACAAGAATTGGGAATAAACAAATGAGTAAGATACAGATTCAGTCTCACATGAAGTTCAGAGTTTACATGAGACAGAAAACTCCTGACAAACATATAACAAATGGGGTATTTTTGACCTATCTTGATATTTTCATAAATATTAAGAGTATACTTAAACATATCAGCAGATAAGGAGTCACCACAATACACTTATCTGGAGAGGCAGGCAAAAAAAAAGAATTTTATTTTGTTGCTTTTGTTCATGTTCTAGGTCAATTACAAAGCTACTCCTGGAGAAACTATACTTTAATGTCATTTCCTTTGATCACAAAAAAATTACTGAATATCTATTCTTAAGAAGTAAACACAACAGGTCTTAATAGTGAACCAAATCCTGATATACAATCAAAGTCTCAAAATAATAATTCTCATTAGCACTAGCTGGAATTTACTAAATCTGTTCAGAACTGAGAAATACACAATAAACATCTCTGTGGACAATTATAGAGTGAAACAACACTGTAAATGTATTAAATGTATAAATTCAACCACATGCAGTTCAGAGTGGGAGAGGAGGGAAAGAGGGTAGAAAACCACACTCCATACTCTTGTCTTAGCATGACAGCAAGTACACCCTAATGTTCATGCAATCATCACATAATACATTTAGTAATAAAGTAACCAGGATTTCTAAACAGAAGAATTTAAATCTCACATGCATTACAAGTTCCAAAACATGACACACAGGAGAACAGCCTCTAATTCACACTAATCAAACACATGAGGCTGTTATATAAATCATTACTATCAATTAAATTAAATGGTTGGTTCTTCCAGGTTATTATATAAATTACACTGTCAATTTATGAAATGGTCTTTCCCAAAGCCAAAAAACTTTGCGAGCAAGCAAGGAGAATCAGAGAAGCCAGTGAGATTTGTTTTAGTTAGCACTAATTCCTGCAAGTAAACAATTGGCAGGTGTATGAATTTGTTGACCCGATTCTACTTAAGAATAAACTTAGAACATTTTGAATAAATGGATTACCTATCCTTCCAAAAATGCTCCATGATAAAACTTATCCAAATGTTAGATAGGAACATTGCTAGCAAAAGCTCTAGGGCTCCTGCATGATGACTACAAGCATATAAATATTTAGGAATGCCAACTGATTACATCTGAGGCCTATAATTAAATCTAACTTTGCTAATAATTAGTTGTACTACACTACAAGGTGCTATGGAAGGTCACAGGATCACGTCCTGGGAGAGTCAAAGTGAGCTGTCCAGAGAAATGGTTTCTATCCTATAACCTAAAAAAATGAGTGGGATCAGACAGTCAAAAAATAAAGGGAAGACACTGAAAATGGAAACCACTTCAGAATAGCACAGCATGGACAGAGGAGCCTGGTAGGCTGCAGTCCATGGGGTCGCTAAGAGTCAGACATGACTGAGCGACTTCACTTTCATTTTTCCTTTCATGCATTGGAGAAGGAAATGGCAACCCACTCCAGTGTTCTTGCCTGGAGAATTCCAAGGACGGGGGAGCCTGGTGGGCTGCTGTCTATGGGGTCGCACAGAGTCGGACAGACTGAAGCAAAACTTAGCAGCAGCAGCAGCATTAATGTAAAAACGTAAAAGATCAGCAGAGAAAGATAAACCAAGGGTGTATGACAAAGGCTTTATTATCCAAATTACTGAGCTTGAATTTTAACCTGAAGTGGATAGGAAGTTTCAAGTAGAGACATGACAAGATCAGATTTATGTTTCTGAGGACCACAGTGGCTACAATATAGAAAACATGTTACAACTGGGCAATGAAATTGAAAGCTGCTCAGTGGTATCCGACTCCTTGCGATTCCATGGACTATATAGTATATATAGTATAGTATATAGTACAGTATACTATATACTACACTATATACAGTATATATACTACATACAGTATGTATATGATATACAGTATATACTATATATATAGTATATAGTGTAGTATATAGCATATAGTATATACTATACTATATATATACTACAGTATATACTATATATAGTATATAGTCCATGGAATTCTCTAGGCCAGAACATTGGAGTGGGTAGCCTATCCCTTCTCAAGTAGATCTTCCCGACCCAGGAATCAAACTGGGGTCTCCTGCATTGCAGACAGATTCTTTATCAACTGAGCTACCAAGGTAGCCCCAACTGGGCAGTATTGGTCTTTTTTCCAGTCCAGTATAAAGTAAGAATCTTAGAAGTCTTAATTCCCTCCTAACAAGTAAAAAGCTCTATACATTGAAAAATTAACAATTCTTTTTAGATCCCTCAGAAATGTGAGACCCAAGTACCCTAATTTGTTCAGGCTGCTATAACAAAATACCACAGACTAGGTGGTTTATAAACAATAAAACTGCATTTATCACATTCTGGGGGCTGGTAAGTCCAAGATCAAGAGGCCAGCATGGTCAGGTGAGAACTGTTCCTCTGGCTGATAACTGACACCTTCTCACTGTGTGCTCACTTACTACTACACTATTAAAGGCCTACTTGCCACAGTTCCTTTCACCCAGTAAACCATGTCTATCAAGAAAAAAACTGTAAGGCAGAATAAAAGGCAAACCAACACAGCTGGAAGAAACTGAGCTCGCATCAGAACCAGAAAATCAGCAAAAATGCTAGGATTATCAAATCAGTGATTTTTTAAAACTATGACTAATATGCTAAGGGCTCTGGTGGACAAAGCATACAACATGCAATAAAAGGGCAACAAAAGCAGAGAAATAGAAATTCTAAGGCTCAAAGAGAAATGTTGAGATGTAACACTGTAACAGAAAAAAACAAGAATTGCCTTTTGGGGTTCACTGGTAGATTACACAGGGCTGAGGAAATAATCTCTGTTTAAGTAAACAGAAACATTCAAAATGGAAAAGCAAAGAGAAAACTGAGCTAGAGAAAACAGTGGGAAAAAAAACAACAAAAAAAAAAAATCCAAGAACTGTGGACAACAAAATATGTAATATATGTGTATCTAAAATACCAAAAAGAGAAGACAGAGTAGAACATATTTGAAGCCATAATGACTGAGAATTTCCCCAAATTAATGTCTGACACCAAAATACAAGATCAAGGAATATCAAAAATCAATAATGCCTTGAATATTCCAGCTGACCACTACAGAATATCTATGCTGTCATATTATGGTCAATATTCAGTTTGAACCTAATAGTAAATAAATTACTTTAGATTACCAACATACCCTATAAAAGCAGACAGACATATATTAATATAATGAGTTATCTTCCCCAGCTGCCCAAGAGCTGTGTAAGCTGCATGTGCTGTGAATAACTGCAGCTTTGTATAAACTGTTAACACAGAAAATGACATAAAAGTATGTATTTTTTCATTTTGCCATGATTTCCCAGTAAAAATTCCAAGCTAAGAGAGGCATTACATTTGTATAGTTTTGCTCATTACACTTCTATAGTTTTGATTCAATTCACCCTCTACAAAAAGCAATTTTTTGAAGGGAAGTTTTCACAATCTTGGCCCTCCTTATGCTGCTGTTATAAACATAATCCATCAAAAGGAAAATAAGGAAAATTAACACATGTAAGTTAAAACATTTTTCTGACAACAAGCTAAAAACTGAAGCAAAAAAGTTCTTATAAACGTGTCATTTTCTTAAGTGCCATAGATCTAGAAACGGTGACAAGGAAAACTAAAATTTTACAGTGATTATAATAAATGAGTATATAATATAAAGTTTTACAAATCACTCCAGTAACATCTTCATTGATCAGTACTTATTGGGAAGGTTTCTTTGAATTTGGAAAAGAGCTAAGCTGTGATACTCAATGAATCTTCCCTCATAGCTCAGTCGGCAAAAAATCTGCCTGCAATGTAGGAGACTCAGGTATGATCCCTGGGTTGGGAAGATCTCCTGGAGAAGAAAATGGCAACCCACTCTAGTATTCTTGCCTGGAGAATCCCATGGACAGAGGAGCCTGGCAAGCTATAATCCATGCAGTCACAAGAGCTGGACATGACTTAACAACTAAACCATGATGATACTCAGTAAGCTTGTGTTCAACTGCCAGCTTTACCACTTTTCTTTTTGTGTAATCTTGTGTAAGAGATGCTTCTTTGAGCATCAGTTGTCTCAATCAAACATGGAAAGACCCAGAGCACTCTCAAAATTAAATAAAATGTATAAAAGATCTAGCATAATACTTAGCACAAAGAAAAGATCAATAGATAATTATAATAATAATTCTTATAACTATTATCACCATTGTACCTTGGTTACTGGCGATGTGTATAACCTTTTACAAGTTATTTTAACCAATTTTGAGTCTGAGTGAACTCCGAGAGATGGTGATGGACAGGGAGGCCTGGCATGCTGCGATCTGTGGGGTCGCAAAGAGTTGGACACGACTGAGCGACTGAACTGACTGAAGTTTAGGATAAAAACTACTCCTCTTGAGCCCTTCACAAGTATGCCCAAAACAGTGAGCCTAATAAATACACTACTAAGAAATACTTTGTTGATACAAGATGTATTAGAAGGAAATTACTATACACTGTAATGAGACTTCTTTACATTTTAGTCTTAACTAAATACTAGCTGTTCAAACACTGTGAGAGTTTGGCTCCTCAGAGTCCTCAAGGCACAATATATTTTGAATAGCAAAAGTTTCCAGATAAGGAGATCTTTATACTGCTCAGATATTTTTATAATTTAAAAATGACTTTTTAAAAAATGGCAAACCTTCTAAAATAGGAAAAAAACAATATACTGTAAGACTGCTCAGATGTAGAAGTGCTTGGCTCAAGAAACTGAATGAAAAGAAAATCTCTACATCCTTGGTTTCTTAGATATATATCAAAAGAAGTTCTCATCATCTGTTACTTCTATCCTCTTTTTGAGTCTTCTAAATGGGCCTTTTTTTTGTGGGGTTGGGGGGTATAGGGATGTAGGGGGTAGGAGGATATTGATTCAGGATCTTCATTTATAATGCTTTAAGTATGATTACAGGCACACAAGATTTGGAACCCAATGACTTGAATGCATGAGAAAAGACTCAATTTGATTCCCCTGCACTGTGTGACTGAATGGCCTTCTGGCAGAGGGTAACATGGTGATCTCTCTACAAAATTAATTAGTATACCCAGGACGTCCATAGTCTTTCAAAATGTTTTTTCACTGTAGTTAACTATGTTGTCATTCTGTTAGATTTGAATACTGTTGCTATCAGCTTCGTTGAAAAGAACATTTATCGTTTCTGTACCCTGAGCACAACTGACAAAGTTTTCCGAGTCCAGACTCACTTTTAGAGTTACTATGTACAAAAACTATTGAATTTTTTGAAAAAACACATCAGTTAGCACTTTGTTAATTCCTTTTGGAGCTCTTTGACAACTGAATGTATTCCACTGCTTACAAATAACTCTTTATAAGGATGATGATGCTTCTATGAAAATAATGGAAGTGACAAAACTCCAAAAGACTGCCTGGGTGTTTAAACTAAAATTAGTTCATAAATGACACTAACACATGGTGAAATCAGATTCTGCTAACCACCAGCTGATGGAACTTAAACTCTAGTTTCTGTATGCCTACATTTCCTTATTCAAAAATTAAATGTTTGGGTACTTCTCTGTTAGACACTGTGCTGGACACCTGACATAAGAGGATAAAGACGTTACCATTCCCTTGAGGGTGTCTTAATTATTGACATATATGAATAAGGGACTTAAATTAGATAGTATACAGGTCCTTCTAGTTTCAAAATTCTGTTAGTCTCTGTTGGTAACATAGAACACCTAAGTTATTTAATTCATTCATTTCTAAATGAATATTAAAATATTAGCAATTCAGAAAGGTATTGATACCTCTAGTAGAATGCCTCTAAACAGAAAGGTATAATACTGGTCCAATTTGTTATCTGTAGAGAAACTGTGAGCTATAATTAATGCTGAAGATGAGGTGAAGGGAATTCTTTGGATTCTCATTCCCCATGCTGCCTTTGCCCTTTGTTTCCACAGATCATTGAGAACTAGCTGGAGAACAGTATAGTGAAAATGTTTTATGGACTGAGAAATATTCTTGGCTGACTTTCAAAGCTGCAGTAGGAAACAAAATCCATAAAACTGACATCCTAGGAAATCAAAACCAACTTCAAGTTTAAGAATAAATGTGTAATCACTAACATAATGAAATGATTTTAAAACTTTATTATCTGCTAGAGATAAAGGCAACACAACTATGGAAAAAAATGTTCAGCTACAGAAACTACTAAAATTAGACTTTTCCAAGAGATTAATTTTCTTTTCCTTTCAGGAGTCAAGCCCCTTTCTCAAATTACTCCCCTTCAAAAGTCACAGTGCCATGACTGAAGAGACTTTATGACATCTTAAACAAGTCAGGAAACTACACCCACAGTCTAAATCTGGCCAGCCAACTGTTTTTTATTTGATTACATATTCTCTGTAGCTCCTTTTGCATGGTAGCAAAAGAGGTGAATAGGTCCAATAGAAACTGTATGGCCAAAATAAGCAAAAAATATTTATGAACTAGCCTGTTTCAGAAAACATTGCTAACCCTCATCTTCAAGAAACCTCACCACCATGATGTTAATATTACACTGATTTTATTTTTCAATAGTAAAAATTTCACAAAAATGATATGTATTTCCTTTTAACTCCTTTAGTAAAATAAAATCCCCTACTGTCCCTTCATATGATCTTTAAATTATAGACCAACAGTTGATATATCCAATTTATATTTCAAAATTTGTTTCTAGTATAATTTTCAAATGTCATAAAGAATCCGATACGGCAGGCATCTGAATTTGTTTCTTAAAATCTACCTCCCATACTTTCAAGGTCATGTGAAAAAGACCCAAGGAAGGATAGCCAGACATATACTACCCTAAACACAAGCATTACTTATCATAATTTTCTTGCTGCATGCAAAATGCAAGCAAATTTTCATTTTAAAACGAAGATAACTACAAGAGACTTAACATATCCTGGAACAACAAGAAATAAGTCCCAATTCCTACTAGAATGCTGCATCAGGCCATCTCTTTAGGCAAAGTCTTACCTTTAATCCATTCTATAGTACTCAGCCACAATGCTTAGACAAAATGTGAAATATAAAATATTCATAAAAATATGCTATACTTCATAAAACTCTTATAATAAGAAATCAGTTACACATGTTCCATTTCTTCTTTTACTCTGCTTCTTTAGCAGTTCTGTTTAATATTAAAAGCTCAACAAAATAAAAACTATGAGGTGATGAAGTATAAATTACAAAAAAACTGCATACCAGGAAATATGCAATGAATTTAGCAACTTGAAACAGAGATATACAAAGTAGTAATAGTTAAAAGTATTTAATAAGTTGTTATTGCTAGAGTTTCTTACATAAAAAATATTCATTAAATATTTAGATACATGAAAAGTTTTACCCTGATATGAACATACCTTTTCTATCCCAAATCCTGAGAGTCTAAGAGGTAGTAGTATTATCATCCAACAAGCACTAAATTAGAGCACATGACCTCTAGCCTTGTCTAGGCCACAAAGGAGTTATGCACTTCTTCTCTTAAATTCCAAGGGCTTCTATTCCTTCTAAAAAACAAAAGGTTGTACTAGATGATTTCTGTCAGACCTCTGACAGAATGTGGTCCACTGGAGAAGGAAATGGCAAATGACTTCAGCATTCTTGCCTTGAGAACCCCATGAACAGTATGAAAAGGCAAAATGATAGGATACTGAAAGAGGAACTCCCCAGGTCAGTAGGTGCCCAATATGCTACTGGAGATCAATGGAGAAATAACTCCAGAAAGAATGAAGGGATGGAGTCAAAGCAAAAACTATACCCAGTTGTGAATGTGACTGTTAATAGAAGTAAGGTCCGATGCTGAAAAGAGCAATACTGCATAGGAACCTGCAATGTTAGGTCCATGAATCAAGGCAAATTGGAAGTAGTCAAACAGGAGATGGCAAGAATGAATGTCAACATTCTAGGAATCAGCAAACAAAAATGGACTGGAATGGGTAAATTTAAATCAGATGACCATTATATCTATTACTGTGGGCAGGAATCCCTTAGAAGAAATGGAGTAGCCATCATGGTCAACAAAAAAGTCTGAAAGGCAGTACTTGGATGCAGTCTCCAAAACGACAGAATAAACTCTGTTCGTTTCCAAGGCAAACCATTCAGTATCACAGTTATCCAAGTCTATGCCCCAACCAGTAAAGCTCAAGAGGCTGAAGACCTACAAGACCGTCTAGAACTAACACCCCAAAAAGATGTCCTTTTCATTATAGGGGACTGGAATGCAAAAGTAGGAAGTCAAGTTACACCTGGATTAACAGGCAAATTTGGCCTTGGAATGCGGAATGAAGCAGGGCAAAGGCTAATAGAATTTTACCAAGAAAACGCACTGGTCATAGCAAACACGCGCTTCCAACAACGCAAGAGAAGATTCTATACATGGACATCACCAAATGGTCAACACTGAAATCAGATTGATTATATTTGCAGCCAAACTTGGAGAAGCTCTATACAGTCAGCAAAAACAAGACCAGGAGCTGACTGTAGCTCAGATGAGCTTCTTATTGCAAAATTCAGACTTAAATTGAAGAAAGTAAGGAAGACCGCTAGACTGCTAGACCTTTCAGGCATGACCTAAATCAAATCCCTTATGATTATACAGTGGAAGTGAGAAATAGATTTAAGGGCCTAGATCTGATAGATAGAAGGCCTGATGAACTATGGACTGAGGTTCCTGACATTGTACAGGAGACAGGGATCAAGACCATCTCCATGGAAAAGAAACGCAAAAAAGCAAAAAGGGTGTCTGGGGAGGCCTTACAAATAGCTGTGAAAAGGAACGAAACGAAAACCAAAGATATAAGCATCTGTATGCAGAGTTCCAAAGAATAGCAAGAAGAGATAAGAAAGCCTTCTTCAGCCATCAGTGCAAAGAAATAGAGGAAAACAAAGAAAGGGAAAGACTAGAGATCTCTTCAAGAAAATCAGAGATACCAAGGGAACATTTCATGTAAAGATGGGCTTGATAAAGGACAGAAATGGTATGGACCTAACAGAAGCAGAAGATAATAAGAAGAGGTGGCAAGAACACACAGAGGAACTGTACAAAAATGATCTTCATGTCCCAGATAATCATGATGACGTGATCACTTATCTAGAGCCAGACATCTTGGAATGTGAAGTCAAGTGGGCCTTAGAAAGCCTCACTCGGAACAAAGCTAGTGGAGGTGATGGAATTCCAGTAGAGCTATTCCAAATCCTGAAAGATGATGCTCTGAAAGTGCTGCACTCAATATGCCAGCAAATATAAAACTCTCAGCAGTGGCACAGGGCTGGAAAAGGCCAGTTTTCATTCCAATCCCAAAGAAAGGCAATGCCAAAGAATGCTCAAACTACCGCACAATTGCACTCATCTCACATGCTAGTAAAGTAATGCTCAAAATTCTCCAAGCCAGGCTTCAGCAATATGTGAACCGTGAACTTTCTGATGTTCAAGCTGGTTTGAGAAAAGGCAGAGGAACAAGAGATCAAACATCTTTTCTCTCTCCTTCTGAAATACCACAGATCATGCTTTTCTTCCCGCCTCATGGGATACTGTGAGAATTAAGTGACAGATGCAGATGAAATGCTCAGCACAGGCCTGGCATTCAATAAATAGTAGCCATCTACCTAACTGACCCCTAACACGATGGATATTTTTATCATAAAACACCTATTAAAATTTTAGGGTAATCTTAATGTTTCAGAGTATGAAATCTTAGAAATGTTGACCTAAAAGTTACAATTTCTGAAATTTCATTCTCTCCAATTTTATCCCTCTGACCAATTCTCCAAGCTAGGCTTCAGCAATACGTAAACCGTGAACTTCCTGATGTTCAAGCTGGATTTAGAAAAGGCAGAGGAATCAGAGATCAAATTGCCTGCTGGATCATCGAAAAAGCAAGAGAGTTCCAGAAAAGCATCTGCTTCTGCTTTATTGCCTATGCCTAAGTGTTTGACTGTGTGGCTCACAATAAACTGTGGAAAATTCTGAAAGAGATGGGAATACCAGATCACCTGACCTGCCTCTTGAGAAATCTGTATACAGGTCAGGAAGCAACAGTTAGAACTGGACATGGAACAACAGACTGGTTCCAAATAGGAAAAGGAGTACGTCAAGGCTGTATACTGTCACCCTGTTTATTTAACTTATATGCAGAGTACATCATGAGAAATGCTGGGCTGGATGAAGCACAAACTGAAATCAAGATTGCTGGGAGAAATATCAATAACCTCAGATATGCAGATGACACCACACTTATGGCAGAAAGTGAAGAGGAACTAAAGAGCTCCTTGATGAAAGTAAAAGAGGAGGAGAGAAAAAAGTTGATTTAAAGCTCAACATGGCATCTGAGATCATGGCATCCAGTCCCATCACTTCATGGCAAATAGATGGGGAAACGGTGGAAACAGTGTCAACAGTGTCAGACTTTATTTTGGAGGGCTCCAAAATCACTGCAGATGGTGATTGCAGCCATGAAATTAAAAGACGCTTACTCCTTGGAAGAAAAGTTATGACCAAACTAGACAGCATATTCAAAAGCAGAGACATTACTCTGCCAACAAAGGTCCGTCTAGTCAAGGCTATGGTTTTTCCAGTGGTGATGCATGGATGTGAGAGTTGGACTGTGAAGAAAGCTGAGAGCTGAAGAATTGATGCTTTTGAACTGTGGTGTTGGAGAAGACTCTTGAGAGTCTCTTGGACTGCAAGGAGATCCAACCAGTCCATTCTAAAGGAGATTAGCCCTGGGTGTTCGTCAGAAGGACTGATGCTAAAGCTGAAACTCCAGTACTTTGGCCACCTCATGCGAAGAGTTGACTCACTGGAAAAGACTCTGATGCTGGGAGGGATTGGGGGCACGAGGAGAAGGGAACGACAGAGGATGAGATGGCTGCATGGCAACACCGAATCGATGGACATGAGTTTGAGTGAACTCCAGGAGTTGGAGATAGACAGGAAGGCCTGGAGTGCTATGATTCATGGGGTCGCAAAGAGTTGGACACGACTGAGCGACTAAACTGAACTGATCTCAAATAACTTAAGACAACCTCAAAGAAATAAAAATGTTTTTATTATTTTAAGACAGAACTTTTAAAGAAGTAAATCCATAAAGGTTCTAATCTGACTGCATTAAAAGCATACACTGACAAACGGTGTGTGAAAAACCGGGTACATATACATTATAATAGTATTCAGTTTCATAACACTTAATATAATGAAGAAACTAAACAGCCAAATAATTTTAAATAAAATTTAGGAAATCATGTAGGTGGCAGATGTCCTACTCAGCTCATGTTCTCCTAATAAATAGATCAAAAATACACTTACATGTGGAACAATTCTCATCAGAATACTTACTGAACGCTGGCAGAAGACCTCAGACTTCCAAAAGGACAAGAAAATCCCCAAGTAACTGGGTAGGACAAAAGAAAAAGAGAAAGGCAGACAGGACATATGCACCTGGGATGGAGCTGTGAAAAAGGGAAAGTTTCAAAACTCAAAAGACCCCTCACTGGCAAGATCAGCTAGGGAGCTTCAGAGATTCCGAGGAGTGCAGCAACCAGCGTGCATAGGGCAAAGCAGAGAAAGACCTGCTGAGACAGTCGGGGCCACCACCTGACACTTCCCTCCACACACTTGCCCTTCTGCTGCGGAGGGCAGGGGCTGAGTACTGAGGCTTGTGCTCTGAAGGTGAGAATTGGGACAGGACTGGGTTTCGCGGCACAGTGACAGCCTGGGGGGACTAAGGTGTGGTGCACAATAACCAAAGGAGTACGGGAAGAAGCCTGGGCCCTCCAGAGAAGCAAGACCTAGTTGTTGGGGGTGCTGTGAGGAAAGGGGTGGGTACTCCACAGAAGCTTCTTTCTCTGTACGCTCTCTTAGGTGGCAAGGCACCAACCTACACAAGCCTCAGAAGTAGGCACAAGCCAGCACTACCACCTCAGACTCCAGAGGCAGGTGTGGATGGCTGGCCAAGTGTCCCACAACTGAGCGCCAACCAGTGCCCCCATCTCCCCAGGAGGCACAGGCAGAGTGCCAGCATCAGGGGTCCCACAGCCAGGTCATGCACCGGCATAGCTTCTACCAAGGGGCTAACAGCCAGCACACACTGAGCAAAGACTGTAAGGACCCAAACCAAAAAACAGCCCTCATGCCAAAAAACAGAAAAACCACACAAGCCACTCAGGGGACACTCTCACAAATAAATAAATCCTCCAAGACTACAGTAGATAACCATTCCTCCTAAACTCACAGAATAAGAGAAATAAAAACAACATGAATAAGCAGACAAATCACTCCCAGTCAAAAGATCAAGAGAATTCCCCTGAAGGAACAAACAGTAAAACAGACCTCCTCAGTCTAACAGGCACCAAGTTTAAAAAGAAGGTAATGAAAATACTGAAGGAAATAAATTATTATTTAATTAAATTATTAAATCTGCATAAAAATGCAGATTGCTGTAAAAAGGAACTAGAAACTATAAGGAGGAGCCACGAAAAATTAGAAAATTTACTTGCCAAAAAGAAAGCTGATCACTGAGGAAGGCTTTCTTATCTCTCCTTGCTATTCTTTGGAACTCTGCATTCAAATGAGTGTATCTTTCCTTTTCTCCTTTGCCTTTAGCTTCTCTTTTCAGCTATTTGTAAGGCCTCCTTTCGTTGCTCAGACAGTAAAGTGCCTGTCTGCAATGCAGGAGACCTGGGTTCGATCCCTGGATTGGGAAGATCCCTGGAGAAGGAAATGGCAGCCCACTCCAGTATTCTTGCCTGGAAAATCCCATGGACGGTGGAGCCTGGTAGGCTACTATCCATAGGGTCGCAAACAGTCGGACACACGACTCAGAAACTAAACTTCACTTCACTTCCCCTCAGACAATCATTTTAACCAAAGAATAGCAATAGAGATAAGAAAGCCTTCCTCAGTAACCAATGCAAAAAGTAGAGGGAAACAACAGAACAGGAAAGACTAGAGATCTCTTCAAAAGAATTAGAGATAGCAAGGGAACATTTCATGCAAAGATGGGCTCGATAAAGGACAGAAATGGTTTGGACCTAACAGAAGCAGAAGATATTAAGAAGAACTATACAGCAAAGATCTTGATGACCCAAATAACCACTATGGTGTGATCACTCACCTAGAGCCAGACATTGGGAATGCGAAGTGGACCTTAGGAACCATCACTACAAACAAAGCTAGTGAAGGTGATGGGCTCCCAGTTGAGCTATTTCAAATCCTAAAAGAAGAAGCTGTGAAGTGCTGCACTCAATCTGTCAGCAAATTTGGAAAACTCAGCAATGTCCGCAGGACTGGAAAAGGTCAGTTTTCATTCCAATCCCTAAGAAAGGCAACGCCAAAGAATGCTCAAACTATCACACAGTTGCACTCATCTCACACTCTAGTAAAGTAATGCTCAAAATTCTCCAAGCCAGTCTTCAACAGTAGGGGAACCATGAACTTCCACATATTCAAGCTGGTTTTAGAAAAGGCAGAGGAAACAGTGATCAAACTGCCAACAGTCATTGAATCATCAAAAAAGCAAGAGAGTTCCAGAAAAACATCTACTTCTGTTTTATTAACTACACCAAAGCCTTTGAACATATGGATCACAAACAGCCTGTGGAAAATTCTTAAAGACATACGAATACCAGACCACTTTATCTGCCTGCTGAGAAATCTATATGCAGGTCAAGAGGCAACAGTTAGAACTGGACATGGAACAACAGACTGGTTCCAAATCGGGAAAGGAATATGTCAAGGCTGTATACTGTCACCCTACTTATTTAACTTCTATGCAGAGTATGTCATGTGAAATGCTGGGTGGGGGGATGAAGCACAAGCTGGAATCAAGATTGCTGGGAGAAATATCAATAACATCAGATGACACCACCTTTATGGCAGAAAGCAAAGAAGAACTTAAGTGCCTCTTGATGAAAGTGAAAGAGGAGAGTGAAAAAGTTGGCTTAAAATTCAACATTCAGAAAACTAAGATCATGGCATCCAGTTCCATCACTTCATGGCAAGCAGATGGGGAAACAATGGAAACAGTGAGAAACTTTATTTTTGGGGGATCCAAAATCACTGCAGATGGTGACTGCAGCCATGAAATTAAAAGACGCTTGGCTCCTTAGAAGAAAAGCTACGACCAACCTAGACAGCAAATTAAAAAGCAGAGACATTACTTCGCAGACAAAGGTCCCTATAGTCAAAGCAATGGTTTTTCCAGTAGTCCTATATGGATGTGAAAGTTGGACTATAAAGAAAGCTGAGTGCTGAAGAACTGATGCTTTTGAACTATGCTGTTGGAGAAGAATCTTGAGAATCCCTTGAACTGCAGGGAGATCAAACCAGTCAATCCTAAAGGAAATTAGTCATGAATATTCCTTGGAAGGAGTGATGTTGAAGCTGAAACTCCAATATTTTGGCCACCTGATGCAAAGAACTGACTCACTGGAAAAGACCCTGATACTGGGAAAGATTGAAAGCAGGAAGAGAAGGGGAAGACAGAAGATGAGATGGCTGGATGGCATCACTGACTCGATGGACATGAGTTTTGAGCAAGCTCTGGGAGTTGGTGAAGGACAGGGAAGCCTGGTGTGCTGCAGTCCATGGGGTTGCAAAGAGTCAGACATGACTGAGCGATGGAACTGAAGGAGAAAGCTGAGCTCAAGGTAATGAAAAGCAGAATGAATAATGCAGAAGGAAGAATAAGTGATCTGAAAGAACACTGGAAATTACCCAAAGAGTAGACAGAAAGCTAATAAATTTTTTTTTAAGTGAAAGCAACATAAGAGACCTATGGGATAATATAAACCAAATCTATGCATAATAGGGATTCTAGAAGAAGAAAGAGAAAGGAGGGACTGAAAATGTATTTAAAGAAATTATGGCTGAAAACTTCCCAAACCTAAAGAACATTTGAGAAGCACAGACAGTCCCAAACAAGATGAACCCATACCTACGCTAAGACACATGAAAATAAAAATGGCAGAAAGACAGAGGATTCTAAAAATGGCAAGAGAAAAGCAAGGAGTTAATTACAGGGAACCCCCTAGAAAAGGCCAGAAGAGAGTGGCAAAATATATTCAAAGTCTTGAAAAGGAAAAATCTGCAACCTAGAATATTCCACCAAGCAAAATCATTTAGAACAGGATGAAAAAGAATTTATCAGATAAGCAAAAAGTAAAAGAACACAGCAATACTAAGCCTATTATCATACAAAAGAAATACGAAAAGGTCTTCTCTATACAGGAAAGATGGAGAAGGCAATGGCATCCTACTCCAGTACTCTTGCCTGGAAAATCCCAGGGACGGGGAGCCTGGTGGACTGCCGTCCATGGGGTCGTACAGAGTTGGACACGACTAACGCAACTTAGCAGCAGCAGCAGCAGCAG
Source organism: Madoqua kirkii (assembly GCA_006408675.1). NCBI lineage: Eukaryota > Metazoa > Chordata > Mammalia > Artiodactyla > Bovidae > Madoqua > Madoqua kirkii. The sequence continues at coordinate 9,054 of SJYC01130819.1, read as the reverse complement.
CAGCATACAGGAAAGAAGCAAGAAGATATAGAAAGATCAGAGCTGGAAAGTCAGTCACTTAAATTAGCCAGTATATGATCAAAAAGAAAAAAAAAATCCTATTTGAGAAAGTGATGATAAATATAAGGAACAGCAAAAGGATAAAGATGAAGATAAAAGACATCAAAAGTCATAAAATGTAGGGAAGGAGAGTAAGAAATACTTTTTTTTTAGAATGTGGTCAGGCCTGTATGACTATCAGTCTAAACGAAGCAAATAGGAAAGGGCTGCTGCTGCTGCTGCTGAGTCGCTTCAGTCGTGTCCGACTCTGTGCGACCCCATAGACGGCAGCCCACCAGGCTCCCCTCTCCCTGGGATTCTCCAAGCAAGAACACTGGAGTGGGTTGCCAGTTCCTTCTCCAATTCAGGAAAGTGAAAAGTGAAAGTGAAGTCGCTCAGTTGGCCCGACTGTTAGTCCATCAGGCTCCTCTGTCCATGGGATTTTCCAGGCAAGAGTACTGGAGTGAGTTAACACATATGTAAAACAGGACAACCACAAATCAAAAATTTACCACAGATTCACAAAAACCAAAAAGAACAGAAGCATAAAATAAAGGGAAGTAAAACAAAAAAAAAAAAAAAAAAAAAAAAAAAGGAAAATGGAACAAAGAACCAACTGGAAAACAAGGTTTAAAATGGCAATAAATATATATGTATCACTAATTACCTAAATGTCAAGGAAGTGACTGCTCTAATCAAAAGACATTAAGTAGCAGACTGGATAAAAAAACAGGAGCTTTGCTGCCTGAAAGAGACTTACCTTAGGGCAAAGGGCACGCAGACTGAGAGTGAGAGGGCTGAGAAAGACACTTCGGGCAAACAGAAACGCAAGAAAAGGGGCGTCAGTGTCACATCAGACAAAACAGCCTGAAAGGCAAAAGCCATGAAGCAGGACTCTCTAAGGGTCTTTTATAATGGTAAAAAGATCAATACAAGATTCTACATCCATCAACATGTATGCACCTAATACGCATGCGTGCTTAGTCACGTCAGTTGTGTCCGAGTCTCTGCAACCCTGTGGACCGTGGCCTGCCAGGATCCTCTGTCCATGGGGTTCTCCAGGCAAGAATACTGGAGTGTTGCCATTTCCTTCTCCATGCACCAATATAGTTCACTCAAATACATAAAACAAATACTAACAGATATAAAGGGGAAAATTAATGGGAATACGATAGGAGACTTAAACACACCACATATATCAATGAACACATCGTCTAGACAGAAAATCAAGAAGGCAACAGAAATAAAAAATGATACAATAAAAAAGTTAGACTTAATTGATATTTTTTAAGACATCACATCCAAAAACACCCAGATCACACTGTTTTCAAGTTCACATGGAACCTTCTCTAGGATTGACCACATACTAGGGCAGAAAATCTCAACATTTAAAAGAAATCATTTCAAGCATCTTCTCTGATCACAATAGCATGAAACTATTAATAGAAACCCACCAAAGGAAAACAAATGAGAAACTATTAATAGAAATTCACCATGAGAAATGAAAAATAAACAACTGTGCAGAGACTAAACTATGTGCTACTAAAAAGCCAAAGGGTCAACAAAGAAATCAAAACGGAAATAAAATTACCTTGAGAACACAACAATAAAAACACAACCATACAAAATTTATACCATGCACCAGTTCTTAAGAGTCATAGCGATATATGCCTTTCTCAGTTTAAAAAGAAGAAAAATCTCAAATAAATGACCTATCACCTAAAAGAATTAGAAAAACAAAATCCAAAGTCACCAGAAGTAAGGAAATAAAGATCAGAGAGTAAATGAATAAAATAGAGGTCTGAAAAACAAGGAATTCACCGGCAGCCCCATGGATAGGACAGCACACTTTTACGGGCCCGGGCTGACCACTGGTTGGGAAGCTAAGACCCCACAACCAGAACAGTGCAACCAAACAAAAGCAAAACAGGAAGGGAAACCAAGAGCTGGCTCTTTGAAAGGGTTAAAAAAAAATTTGTCAAACCTCTGGCCATGTTCACCAAGAAGAGACAGAACACAAGTAAAATTAAAAATAAAAAAGGAGAAATCTCAAACCATATTGCAGGAATACAAAAGAACTAGAAGAGATTCTATGAACAATTATATGTTCATAATTTGATGTGACAAACTAGAAGAAATAGACAACTTTCTACAAACTATACAGCCCAACAAAACCAAATCAAGAATAATTTGAGCCAACTGGTCACCAGACGTGAAATAGAATCTGTAATTTAAAAAAAAAAAACCTCCCTACAAAGTCCAGGCCCAGGTGGCATCACAGGTAAACTGTATCAAACATAAAAGAACTTATACCAATCCTTCTCAAATTCTTCCAAAACACAGAAGAGGAGGGGAAGCTCCCAAAGACATTCTAAGAAGCCACCATCACACTGAGCGCAAACCCAAAAAAAAAGATATCACAAAAGAAAATCACATGCCAATATCTTTGATGAATATAGACGAGAAAAATTGCAACAAAATAGCAACTGAACCCAACAACACATAAAAGATCAGGCACCATGACCAAGTGGGACTCATCCCACATTCACAAGAATGGTTCAACACATGCAAAGCAATCAATGCAATACGGCACATAAACAAAAGCAAAGTAAAAAACCATATGATTATCTCAAAAGATGCAGCAAAGGCATTTGACAAAATTCAACATTAATTTGTGATAAAAACTCTAATCAGCGTTGACTGCAGAGGAACAAATCTCAATATAATAAAAGCGACTTCTGACAAACCCACTGTCAACATGATGCTCAATGGTGAAAACCTCAAAGTATTCTCACTAAAATCTGGACAAGGCAAAAAAATGCCCATTCTTACCACTTCTATTCAACACAGTATTAGAAGTCTTGGCCTCAGCAATCAAAGAGAAAGAAATAAAAGGTATCCAAATTGAAAGGGAAGAGGTAAAGTTGTGGATATATGCAGATGACATGATACAATATATAGAAAACCCTAAGGACTTCATACAAAAATTACCAGATCTTATAAATGAATACAGCAAAGTAGTAGAGATTAACATGCAGAAATCAGTTGCGTAAATTTCTTCACACTACCAACAAAATATCAGAAAGGGGATGTAAAAAAAAGTTTCTTTTAAAATCACACTAAAAAGAAAAAACAACCTAGGAATAAACCTGATCACAGAAGTGAAAGATTGAGAATTATAAAACACTGATAAAGGAAATTAAGAGAAATGGAAAGATATCCTATGCTCTTGGATTGGAAGAATTAATACTGTTAAAATGGTGATACTACTACTAATACGCATGCGTGCTTAGTCACGTCAGTTGTGTCCGAGTCTCTGCAACCCTGTGGACCGTGGCCTGCCAGGATCCTCTGTCCATGGGGTTCTCCAGGCAAGAATACTGGAGTGTTGCCATTTCCTTCTCCATGCACCAATATAGTTCACTCAAATACATAAAACAAATACTAACAGATATAAAGGGGAAAATTAATGGGAATACGATAGGAGACTTAAACACACCACATATATCAATGAACACATCGTCTAGACAGAAAATCAAGAAGGCAACAGAAATAAAAAATGATACAATAAAAAAGTTAGACTTAATTGATATTTTTTAAGACATCACATCCAAAAACACCCAGATCACACTGTTTTCAAGTTCACATGGAACCTTCTCTAGGATTGACCACATACTAGGGCAGAAAATCTCAACATTTAAAAGAATCATTTCAAGCATCTTCTCTGATCACAATAGCATGAAACTATTAATAGAAACCCACCAAAGGAAAACAAATGAGAAACTATTAATAGAAATTCACCATGAGAAATGAAAAATAAACAACTGTGCAGAGACTAAACTATGTGCTACTAAAAAGCCAAAGGGTCAACAAAGAAATCAAAACGGAAATAAAATTACCTTGAGAACACAACAATAAAAACACAACCATACAAAATTTATACCATGCACCAGTTCTTAAGAGTCATAGCGATATATGCCTTTCTCAGTTTAAAAAGAAGAAAAATCTCAAATAAATGACCTATCACCTAAAAGAATTAGAAAAACAAAATCCAAAGTCACCAGAAGTAAGGAAATAAAGATCAGAGAGTAAATGAATAAAATAGAGGTCTGAAAAACAAGGAATTCACCGGCAGCCCCATGGATAGGACAGCACACTTTTACGGGCCCGGGCTGACCACTGGTTGGGAAGCTAAGACCCCACAACCAGAACAGTGCAACCAAACAAAAGCAAAACAGGAAGGGAAACCAAGAGCTGGCTCTTTGAAAGGGTTAAAAAAAAATTTGTCAAACCTCTGGCCATGTTCACCAAGAAGAGACAGAACACAAGTAAAATTAAAAATAAAAAAGGAGAAATCTCAAACCATATTGCAGGAATACAAAAGAACTAGAAGAGATTCTATGAACAATTATATGTTCATAATTTGATGTGACAAACTAGAAGAAATAGACAACTTTCTACAAACTATACAGCCCAACAAAACCAAATCAAGAATAATTTGAGCCAACTGGTCACCAGACGTGAAATAGAATCTGTAATTTAAAAAAAAAAAACCTCCCTACAAAGTCCAGGCCCAGGTGGCATCACAGGTAAACTGTATCAAACATAAAAGAACTTATACCAATCCTTCTCAAATTCTTCCAAAACACAGAAGAGGAGGGGAAGCTCCCAAAGACATTCTAAGAAGCCACCATCACACTGAGCGCAAACCCAAAAAAAAAGATATCCAAAAGAAAATCACATGCCAATATCTTTGATGAATATAGACGAGAAAAATTGCAACAAAATAGCAACTGAACCCAACAACACATAAAAGATCAGGCACCATGACCAAGTGGGACTCATCCCACATTCACAAGAATGGTTCAACACATGCAAAGCAATCAATGCAATACGGCACATAAACAAAAGCAAAGTAAAAAACCATATGATTATCTCAAAAGATGCAGCAAAGGCATTTGACAAAATTCAACATTAATTTGTGATAAAAACTCTAATCAGCGTTGACTGCAGAGGAACAAATCTCAATATAATAAAAGCGACTTCTGACAAACCCACTGTCAACATGATGCTCAATGGTGAAAACCTCAAAGTATTCTCACTAAAATCTGGACAAGGCAAAAAAATGCCCATTCTTACCACTTCTATTCAACACAGTATTAGAAGTCTTGGCCTCAGCAATCAAAGAGAAAGAAATAAAAGGTATCCAAATTGAAAGGGAAGAGGTAAAGTTGTGGATATATGCAGATGACATGATACAATATATAGAAAACCCTAAGGACTTCATACAAAAATTACCAGATCTTATAAATGAATACAGCAAAGTAGTAGAGATTAACATGCAGAAATCAGTTGCGTAAATTTCTTCACACTACCAACAAAATATCAGAAAGGGGATGTAAAAAAAAGTTTCTTTTAAAATCACACTAAAAAGAAAAAACAACCTAGGAATAAACCTGATCACAGAAGTGAAAGATTGAGAATTATAAAACACTGATAAAGGAAATTAAGAGAAATGGAAAGATATCCTATGCTCTTGGATTGGAAGAATTAATACTGTTAAAATGGTGATACTACTCAAAGCAATCTACATATTGAATGAATCCCTATCAAATTACCCATGATATTTTTTGCAGAACTAGAATAAATAATCCAAAAATTCATATGGAACCATAAAGGACCCAGATTTGCCAAAGGAATCCTTGGGGGGAGTGGGGAATCAAGAGACATAACTATCCAAGAATTCACAAACACTACAAAGCTACAGTAATCAAATCAACATGGTACTGGTACAAAAACAGACATCCACATCCACGGAACAGAACAGAGCCCAGAAATAAACCCACACACAAAGACTGGTCAACCAATCTTCAACCAAGGAGGTAAGAATATAAAATGGGAAAAAGTCTCTTCAGCAAGTGGTACTGGAAAGGTTGGAGCCATAAATCAATGAGGTTAGGACACAGCCACACATCCTGCACAAAAATAAACTCAAAACAGCTAAGACTTAAATGTAATTGAGGACACCACACCATAAAACTTTCAGAAGAGAGCACAGGCAAAACATTCTCTGACATAAACTGTAATAATGTTTTCTTAATCTACTAAGGCTTCCCGGTGGCAAACAATCCTGGAGACCCAGGTTCAATCCTTAAATTGGGAATATTCCCTAGAAGAGAAAATGGCAACCCACTCCAGTATTCCTGCCAGGAGAATGCCATGGACAGAGGAGCCTGGAGGGCTATAGTCCATGGGGTCGCAAAGAGTTGGACACGACTGAGCAACTAACATTTTCACTTTCACCAAGGTAACAGAAATAAAACCAAAAGTAGACAAATGAGACCAAATCAAACTTAAAAGCTTTTGCCCAGCAAAGTAAATCATAAAAAAAGAATGAATAGAAACCCTACAGCAATATTTACAATGCTGCAACCAACAAGGAATTTATCTCCAAAATATACAAACAGTTCATACAACTCAACAACAAAAGGCAAGTCAATTTAAAAAAGAACAAATGGGCAGACCTTAACAGACATTTCTCCAAAGACACACAGACAGCCAGTAGGCAAATGAAAAGATGCTCAACATCACCGATTATTAGAGAAATCAAAACTACCAGGAGGTACTATCTCACACCACAGATGTGTGAATGGCCATCATTAAAAAGCCTACAAACAGGATTTCCCTTGTGATAGTGGATGGGAATCCACCTCACAGTGCAGGGGACGCCAGTTTGATCCCTGGTCCAGGAAGATTCCACGTGCAACTAAGACATGCACCACAACTACTGAGCCCACTCAGCCCAGAGCCTGCAACAGGAGAGTCAAACCCACGACGAGAAGCCTGTGCACCACGACGAGAGCAGCCCCCACTCTCCACAGCTAGAAAAAGCCTGCAGACAGCAAAGAGCCAGCACAGCCAAAAGTAAACAGGTACAGAGATGATTTTGTTTAAAAGTCTACAAATAAGAAATGCTAGAGAGGGTATGGAGGAAACAGAAGCCTCCCACACTGTTGGTGGGAGTGTAAGTTGATGCAGCCACTACAGAAACAGTATGGAGGCTCCTCAAACACTGACACCAGAGTTGACGGGATCAAATCCCACGCCTGGGCGACATCCAGACAAAAGACGCCTGTATCCTGAGGCGCAGACAGCAGTCAAGACATGGAAACAGCCTGACTGCCCATCAATACATGAGCGGGTGAAGAAGACACACGTCCACATGCGATGGAATACCACGCAGCCATAGAAAAGAGCAAAACAATGCCATCTGCAGCAACACGGAAACAATGAGAGATTTTCACACTAAACGAGGTCAGACAGAGAAAGACAAATACCATATGAGAGAGAACTTACATGTGGTATCTGAAATATGGCACACAAATCCTGGGAATCCCCAGGAAATCCGGCCTTGATTGGCCAGCAGGATGTGATCATAGGCCTTCCATAGACTGCGGTAAACAGAAACTTCAGTCTTGGGGCACAAACAAAATACTGTGCACACCAAGGTCCAGAAGATGAAGCAGAGACCTGAGACTGAAGCAGGACTACTGCGTGCTGGAAGGCCATTTGCGGAGACGTGGGCCAGCGGTGTGCGTGACCTCCCACAGGAATCAAATGGACAAAAATTAAAGACAAAGGTAGTATATTAAGAAGAATTGATGCTTTTGAACTGTGGTGTTGGGGAAGACTCTTGAGAATCCCTTGGGCTGCAGAGAGATCCAACCAGTCCAATTAAAGGAAATCAGTCCTGGGTGTTCATTGGAAGGACTGATGTTGAAGCTGAAACTCCAATGTCTTGGCCACCTGATGCAAAGAGTTGACTTACTTGAAAATACCCTGATGCTGGGAAAGACTGAAGGCAGGAGGAGAAGGGGATGCCAGAGGACGAGATGGTTAGATGGCATCACCAACTCAATGGACATGAGCTTGGGTAAACTCTGGGAATTGGTGATAAACAGGGAGGCCTGGTGTGTTGCAGTTCATGAGGTCACAAAGAATCAGACACGACTGAGTAACTGAAGTAGAACTGGAATATATTAGAAGCGATGGGAAAAAGGACAAAAAAATATAAAAGGGAACTCCCATTGGGCTATCAGCTGAATTCTCAACAGAAACCCTACAAGCCAAAAGGGAATGGCACAATATATTTAAATGATGAAAAGGGAAGAAGCTATACAAAGAATACTCTACCCAGCAAGACTCTCATTCAAATTTGATGGAGAAATCGAAAGCTTTCCAGACAAGTAAAAGTTAAGAGAATCCAGCACGACCAAACCAGATTTACAACAAATGCTAAAGGCAAGAAACACAAGAGAAGGAAAACACCTACAGAAAACAAATCCAAACAATTAAGAAAACAGTAATAGGATCATACATATGGATAATTACCGTAAATGTAAATGCATTAAATGCAACAACCAAAAGATATAGACTGGCTGGGTGGATGAAAACATGTGCCTGTATGTAATTTCACTTACCATATCACTAAGCTTGACCCCCGCAAGCTACGTAGTTATTTTATCTTGTTAACTTAATCATGTTCCCATTATTGCTAGCAACTGTAACGATCTTTTAGTTTTATTTTTTCTAACTACTGACTGTGAAAACTGATATACCTTTTACTACTGTAATTATGTACTTATTACTCACTTATACCATTGTGTCATAGGTGGTCAACAGAAAAATAATAGAACTCTGTATCACACAATAGGAAAAAATGTAATCATTTTTTAAAAATCCAGATAGATGCTTATCAGAATTATCTTCAAATTTTTTTAAAAATACAAATGCCCAGGTATTCCTTTTTTTCCTCCAGAGATCCAGATATGTTTCTAATATGTTTAAAACCAACTGGACTATATGATGATTTTACTTTTATCTAGTTTGTTTCATTTTTTCTATTTCATATTCAGTGCTCCTATTTCATTTAGTCTATGTTTATCACTTTTCCATGTCTATTTTTTTCTTGATGTTTTTTCTCAAGCCTTTATTAAGCATAATAGAAAAGCTTTT